>VXBN01001441.1:683848-720471 GCA_013397395.1 Sinosuthora webbiana | reverse complement strand
TTCCTGCCCTCCACAATAAAACTGAGACCTTTTAGACTCTTAGGTGCCAAAACTGGGGCTGTGAGTGAGGAGCAGGTGAGCTGGCACAGGCTGGCAGTTTGCACAGGTGGAGAACATCATCTAGAACATCATCTGCTCCACACATGAACAACTCCAGGGGAGGAGCCAGGCCAGAGCTTTGTTCACCACCTTGCCCGAAAGCACAACTTTTACAGGTGAAAGGGCCAAACTCTGCAGTTTGAACATCAGGAGATGCTGTTATTTCTCCAGAGGGCATGGCCATGACTTCAGTGCCCCCCAGATGTGAGGGGCTGAGGCAGAAGGAGGTGTAGTAAGGTATAAGAAACGTAATACCTTGTGCTTCCGGAGGCTCCCTGGGCTGGTGGGCGTGGAGATCGGCGACTGCTTGGATTTGGGTGTGGACAGCTGACTGCTGGACGTCCCGTTTGCTGACAGAAAACAAGACACAAGCTGGAAATCGGGCAAGCAAGGGGATGATCTTTCTCCTTTTGGGAGACGGAAAGTCTCCAAGCATTTATCACCGTGGTTTGTTCGTGTTAGGCAGGAGGAAAGAACAACACCAAATGTGAATAGCATAGCTATAAACATAAGAGGATTTCATCTGCTCAGGGTGACTGCAAAGTACAGTGAGATACAAAATAAATTGAGGGAGAAATATTTCACACGACAGATATTCACAAAGTCGACCCAAGGCACACATCACCAGCAAAACAGAAAGACAGTTTCTGTGTTCTCAAACTGTTTAAGGGCATGACTGGAAACCAGAGGCTGAAGATATCCTGAATCCTACCCAAACAATGTCAGATGTCAATTCTACACATTAAAAATTGGACAGACAGCAGCCTGGAATGCCCTGGCTGCAGTTTGCTGTGGGTGGGATTAAGTGACTGAAGAATTCGATGGAATTACACGTTCAATTGTAACAGCTGAGTCTGCAAATCAGTTACTTAAAACTCATCGAGTACTTGAGTGTCTGGAGGAGGCTGAAGGAGTGTATGAAGTACTGTAGAGGAAAATGTGTGAATGCTGTATTTATAAGAGCAACACCAGCACAGCTCTTGCTTTGCTGCCTGAGAAAGCCTCACTCCTCTTCTCTGTTACCCCCCTGTGAGAAACGGGGGGAGCTCAGGTTTGCAGCCAAGGCAGAGCTCAAACAGGTGTGAAAAGAAACGTGCTCAAAGCCCCGGGGCAGAGGAGGAGCTGCCAGCACGCTGAAGCAGCTCGGGTGCAGCATATTCATGGTGATGTGGCTCCTCTGCCTTCACATCCATCATTTCCATGCATTTCCTCCTCCGTTGAAAGAGGAGGTTATTCATCACACACCGGGTTTTTTCCATGCACCTCACTGAGGAAATGGGTATTTTTAAAAGGTGGTAGAAATAATGATTTATAGATAATTGGGGACCAGAGTGACACTTCACTTCTCTATCCCCCTCAGACCATTCTTTATTGATAGGGGGAAAAAACCTGTTCTGGAAAGGCAGAAGCTGTTTCCTGCTGGCCCCTGCACGGAGCTGGGCCACTCTACAAAACGAGCTGCCCTCCAGGCTGCTGGGAAAAAAAAAAGTAGAGTTCTCTAACTATATGCCAAATAATGAAAGCAATTCAGTAAAAAAAGAACTTGGATCTCTTCTATGTTTTATTTCACTGAGTGAATTTGTGTTTCCTATTAAAGGAAATGTGGGGAACAAGAGGGCTGATATAATCTCCATTAGTTAGAAATCCATTTCCAATTTCTAAAATGCCTCTTTCTTTTATCTCCAAGTGTCACTGATCCCTCCTAAGCTGAAGAATGCCACCTAAAAACTCTGCGAGAAACCCCAATTTCCCTTCCACAAATAAAGGCTGGAACAACAGCAGAGCCAGTGTGCAGCAAAATGGATGTAACTGCTGCAGGGCAGGACAGAAATTCCCTAATACAATGAGAGTTTTAAGTGCTACAGCAGGGATGTAAATATTTTATGAGCGTCAACAAAAAAACCAGATGTGACATCCAAATCAGAAATGGAATGAGACAAATGGATATCATTACAAAATACAGCAGAATTTTGCAGCAGGAGCAACAATGAAGAAGCCCAGTTTAATTTTCCCTGCCTGCTAATGAAGAATAGTGTTCATAAGCAAACTTGCCTGCATTTCCTTTGAACTGAAATGGAAGAAAATAACGGGAGGCAAAGGGCAGGTCCCAGGTGGTGCATAACACTGCTGCTCCACTAAAATCTGCTGATGATTTAGGGTAGCACAGGATCTCACCTACACTCAGTTATTAGGAATTGTTCTTTAGAACCAGCATTCATTTCAATTCTTTGGGGTTTTTTTTCCACCATTTTATTCTCTGTGCAGTATGGCTTATTCATGGCATTGTATTTGCTCTGCAACATCAATTTACCTTAAAGTGCACGTGTCATATCCTTTAATAATTGCAGGAGCACCTGCACCTTTTTTTCCACAGGATCCTGTGCATGAGGCAGTTTTACTCAGGAGAGAAATCAGCCTTGTCCAGCACGTGAGAGGGAGGATGGAGAATATTCCTGACGTGTTTGAGATGAGAGATCCAGGTAGACTGAATTCTCTCTCTGCTTCCCCCACAGACATTTTAGAATCACAAGATGGTTTGGGTTGGGAGGGACCTTAAAGCTCATCCCATTCCACCCCCTACCATGGGCAGGGATAATTTCCACTACCCCAGGCTGCTCCAAGCCCCATCCAGCCTGGCCTTGGACACTTCCAGGGACCCAGGGGCAGCCACAGCTTCTCTGGGCTCCCTGTGCCAGGGCCTCACCACCCTCAAAGTAAAGAATTTCTTCTTAATATCTAAACCTGCCCTCCTTCGGTGTAAATCCATTCCCCCTTTGTCCTATCACTCCATGCCCTTGTCAAAAGTCCCTCTTCAGCCTTTTTTTAGGCCCTTTTTCAGTCAGATTTCTCATATGGAATTGTTCTCTGTGTTTTGCTGAGGATGACTGGGGCTCTGGGATGACTGGGGCTCTGGATCCGAATTTCCAGTGGTGATAAACACCAAGACCTGCAAATGAGGTTAGTGAGATCCATCTTTTGAACTCACATTTTTGTCCACAAATAGAACTGGAAAAAGCAAGGCCCAAGGCTCACAGTGAGTGCTCAGAATGTGTGGAGATACCCATTTCTACTGATTTGTTAAATAAGGTTAATAATCCTTGCTTGATTCCCAGGATTCTGCAAATGAGATCCCAATGAGGAGCCCGTACACCACAGGAGTGAGAGAAGGACCATGAAATCCATGGATAGCTCTGCCTCCAGTTCAGGGTTTGAAATGCCCCCAAGAAAATAAAGAAAGGGAACAAGCAGAACAAGGACAGCAGGAAGCAAATGCAGCAACAGCAGCTTGTTCAGAGAGCACGAGCCATCCTGCCCTTCAGGACAGAAAAATAAACCCTCAGGAGTGGAAGGACTCAGCTTGCACAGGCATCCTTGGCTCAGGCACCTCCAAACTTCCAGGCACTCAGCTCTGCAGTGCTGCCACCCTTTTCCCCCTGTTTGGTGAGGGGACATCTCCTGGGTGTGACCCCTGGGCTGGCAGAAAGCAGGACACAGGGGACAAGCAGGGGACACAAGCAGGGGACAAGCAGGGGACACAAGGAGGGGACAAGCTGGGGACAAGCTGCTCTGTCCCGTGGGCCGTTCCCCAGACATCTGCTGCCTTTGGACACACTCATCCCTAATGACCCCTGGGAGCAGCCCTGCAGCCAGGACAGACGGACACTCTGGCTCTGTTTGCTGATTGCTGCTGCCTGGACAATGTGATTTTTCTGTCCATTAGTGCCCTAAGACTTTAAGGTCCTGCAGAGCCCTGCTCGTATTCTCCCCAAGCCAAATCAACGCAAAAAACATTTTCAAATTTCAGTTCAGGTTCCTGTCACTCTGTCCTGGCTTTAAAAACCAAAAGCTCTCCTATCACAGCCCACGTTTTTATACAACTGAACCCTTGTTTGGTATGTCAGTCAGTGTAAGATAAATTCAGGGGTTTGTAACAAAGAAAGAATGGCAAATGACATCATTCTTTTCTCTCCTGTATTTCTCCCCCGAGGTTTAGCTCTGGCTTTTGCTTAGTCTGACTCCTCATTGGAGCAGTCTGTTAAAGAAATTTTGCCAAACTTCATGCTGACCCTACTCCATTTGAATCTCATGGATCAGAGCAGGAGCACAGAGACTTCTCTCCTCGTGCCCAGTTTTCCTCTGTCATGTTAGGAGAAGGAATTGGATGGTGCAGGTGTGGATTAGTGTGGATTTCACGGCTCTAAGCTCTGTCTTTTAGCAAAGCTGACTCCCTAGGAAGAAAAATTAAGGCTAGAAATACACAGAAGCTTTGTAACTCCAATTTTGCCAGAAATCCACTGGCATTGCTCAGGAAGTACAGATATGGGTTGGGTGTTAGAGAGGGAAGGGAGAAAGGATTTTCCTTGGGAATACAAGGACTGGGGTGTGTTCCCATCTCCGTAGAGCAAGACACTTCTTTCTTCTGCATTCATTCATTCATTTAATTTTCATTCATTCATTTAAATGACTGCAAGAGAAAAGTACCTTGCCAAGAAAACAATGTTTTAATTGCTCCTGTGGATTTGCTACCTCACTTTTTTGGATACGCTGGGAGCTGAAGGGCTCTGGCTGCCTGAAGGGATTGAGCTTTTCACATGAGGCCCTGGCACCTCCCTGTGAGGTGGGTTCAGACCCCTCTCACCCAAAGATTTACCCCCAAACCTGCATTGGCATCAGTGCCCAGATATGTCCCAGTGGCCTTGGAGACCTTGGTGGGAAGAAAGGATACAGAAACCTACACAGAAAAGAGCTGGAAAGAACAGAAACGACACAAAACCAAGGAAATCCTCAGGAGTTTCCACATGACAACCACAGCAGAGTGAAAGACAACAAAGTCAAAAGGTACAAATGGGTAGGAGAGCAAACACACAGCAGAAATATGCCATATATTTGAAGTAAAACTGCTTTTAAATAGTTCCATGTATTAAATGGATGAGATTCTGTGGGGAAAAAAAATTAGGTCAGATCATCTTTTATTAATCAGACTTCATTCAGCTTTCTTTGCTTTTTGAACGTGATAACTCAAAAATCCCATCTAAATGTAAATATTGATTCTTAAAAGATGTGTAAATCCACTTAATTTATTACCAATTCAACACAAGAATACAAAATGGTATTCTTTTTTCTCTCTGTCCTGAGAAAACAAGAGTCTTCTATTTTTCAGTACTGAAAGAGCTCGGTCTTTTTTATTCTCACTAAGCAGGACAAGTGCCATTTTTTTTCTTTATTGAAATTACAGGAAAGCACGAAAGTCCCTTGTCTGGACAGATTAAAGAAACCTGATTTGCTCTTCATTACTGACCTTAACTCCAGGAACTGGTCATTGTTCAGCCTTTCTGGTTGTTTTAATCTCCCCCTGAAAAGCTCTGCTAAGTGTGTTCATTAAAGCTCATCAGATGAGTCACCATCCTGGGCCTGGTTAAAATCAGTTAAATCAGGCACACAATAATTGCCATTTCACATTAAACTCTGTGTTCATGCAGTAAACTCTGGTTGTGGTGGGAATCAGCACCTGATGCTTGTGGAGAAGGTTTCAAGCTGCCTCATGCATGAGCTGACTCCCACATCACTGAATGTTACTGCTGGGTTTTTGTAAATCTGTTGACTTCACGTTTCCCATCGTGCCTTCAATGTGCCCACACAGCTTTAGCACACATTTGGGATTGCGAAAGTGGTTAAATTATGGCAATCAAGACATTGAATTGAATACAATGACTCAAAATACCCCAAAGATACCCCTGAAAGTGGCCTGGAAACAGCCCCAAAACAGCCCCAGAATGCCCCCAAATCCCCCTAAAATCAGCTGGAAAACAGCCTGAAAACAGCCTGGAAAATGCCCCCAAAATACCTCAGAAACAGCATGGAAACGTCCTGAAAACATCCTGAAAAGACTGAGTTTGAGAATAGCCAACAATGGAATCTCAAAGAAAAAACTTTATGAAGGCAAAACCACCTTAGAAAGAAACGATTGTTTAAAAGACACGGAGTCTTGGCATGTGCCAGCCAATTTCACACTGTGTCTTTGGGCAGCTGAAGAGCACCCACACGCCCTAAACAAATGAACTGCTTCCTGGGGGAACTCCCTCCAACTACTGCCAAGAGAATTTTCTGTCCAATAATCCCATTTCTGCTGATGGTCAGCTGTTGTGTGACGTTCCCATGCAAAATGCAGCATGGTAGCATGAGGGTGAAAAGGAATTTCTGGGTTATGTCACCTGTGTTGATGCTGTGGGGCACCTGAACTCAAGCTGTGAAGCTCCCCTGGAATTCTGACATGTTTAATTGATGATTTGGCCATTTGAGTGAGAGGCTGTGTCTGGGTCTCTTTTGGAGCAGAACAGGCAGGCAGGTGAGAGATCAATCATAACCCCAGAAACTCTCCATGACTCTAAAAACCATCGATTACCAGGATTACTGCAATGTGCAGCCCAGCCTTGGACTGACAGCTCTGCAGCTCTCCACGTGTGCTGCCAACCCAGGTTGCTGCTGAAGAAGGAGGGAGGCAATTTCAAATGGTGCAAGCTGCTGCAGCAAATTAGGATTTCCATTTTCCTTCTCTTCCATTACTGAATAAGTGTCTCAGTGTCACTCAATAAACCCATCACCAGTCCTGCAATTGCAAGGTCACTGGTCTCCTTTAAATAATGATTGCAAGGAGCCACTCCTGACCTGTGCAACAATCACCATCTGCTTTGCACAGGAGGTCACCCCAAATCACTTCTGCATCTACAGGGGAAATCTGGGAGCACCTTGGGCCTTGATTTCCTCTGCCTGGGGAATAGAAGTTTCTATTCTATTAAAATATTTTTGGGGAAGGAGGCTGAGAGGCTGTGGGTGGGACAACCTCCAACCACAGCTGCACTTCACCAACCCAGGAGATCCCTTCCCAATGTTTTTAAGCGCCCCTGTAGCTTCTTGTTTCCAAAAGTTTTGGAAACAAGAGTTTTCCCCGAGTTTCCTCTGCAAACACAGGTGTAGTGATGCAATCTCTACACACCCAGCAGGTGCTTCCAAATAGGGACACAGTTTCAGTTTACCTCTGACATTTTAGGAAGTTTACCTGGAAACTTTGTTAACTCTTCTGACAGAGATTAGGCATTTGCCAGCCCAGAAGTGTGGACTGGACTCCGAGAATGTGACTCAAAGACTCTGGTTACTCTCATTGGGCCAGGGGCCAAAAAGGCCACCTAAGCTTTTAAGTACTAAAGAGAGAAAACAAAGAATCTCCAGGCTTTTTGGGGTGGTGTAGCAAGGTGCAAGAGATTTCTCAAGTACCTGTGCCCGGATTATTCTTTGTTTTCTGTAACGTTTGTCATTTTGTTATTTTTTCTTTATTAAACCTGACTTACAAAACACCTTCAAGGAGCATTCTCGCTTAAATTACAGCCACTTTTCTGCCAGGCTGGACCCTCAGAGTGTGGGTCAAACCACCACACAGGGAGTTTGTGCTTTTCGCTCGAGCACAGAGAACCCTGGACTCCAAGGAAGGATCACTCACCATCTTGGTGGTTACCTGAATCGGCCGGGGACTTGCTGCGGCGCATGGGCGCGGGACTCTTGGCCGAGCTCTTCTGAGGGGTGGGGGAGGATTTGCTGCCCGTGGCCCCCGCTGGGCTCCCCTTCATCACCCGGCACTCTGGGGAAACACAGACACACCTGGTGCTTTTCATCTTCTTTTCTGCCAGGGTCGGGATTAAACGCTCGAGACGGTGGTTCGAGTTCGGACTCAGATGTTTATCAATTCTTATCTTTATTACAGGCNACCCAATTACAAAACCCCACCCAGACCCATGAAGAAGAAGGTGAAAAAGAAGGACTCGGCCTATGCCCTAAAACCTCCATCTTGTTTTATATATATTAACATATTCTAATCCCTTTAACTCTAAGTTTTCCACCCTGTGCTATCACACACTTCTATTCAAACCCCACACCCACAATCCCAGTGCTGTCACTCAATTTTGGAAGCCTTTTCCACGGCCTCAGGTCAAATGCAGTGTTTGCTTGAGGGTCAGTAACTGTCAGCACAAAATGTCTGAAATTCTCAGTGCCCAGGGTTCCAACACCCAGCAGGTTATGGCCCTGCTGCTCCCTGGTGGGAAACAGCCATGGGCAGCTCAGTGCTGTGTCTACAGAGAGATGCAGAAAATACTGAGGGCAAGAGAAAAGCTGATATCATCTCTTTTTCTCCAGGGCTGAAAGGAGGCTCTTCAAGGGGAGGGCAAAGAGAACAGCTCTGCTCCTCTGGAGGAGGTGCTGAGACTCTGTGGGTGTCAGGCTGGCTCCTACCCGTGTCCTACCAAACATTTTCTGCCCTTCCCCTTCTCTTGGCTGTCATGAGCACAATGAAAATGGTCAACACCGACTGAGGGAACACTCAGGCCAAGAAAATCCAGTTAATTTGCTGCAAGCCTTCCATGAAGAGCCAGTGACAGGAATGATGAGTGCCTGTTCTGCAGGTGCAGAGAGCCAGCAAACAGCTCATGGTGTGATGTAAATAAAGTCTCCAAGTGGCAGATGGGGCAGCTGCCCCAGGAGGTTTCACCCAGCTGGGATCAGCCTCTCCTGTCCTCAACAAGCTGCAACTTCTCAGATGCAGAAAGCAAAGGAAGACAAAATGGTTTTACAAAGCACATCCTCTGTCCTGGCCACTCATCCCTTTCAGCAAGGTTTGTATAAACAAGCCCAGCAGATTTATGTGCTGGAAGACGTGAGCAGATGAGAACCCCAACTGTGCTTTCTTAAAAACTGAATAGGCCAGGAAGAGTGGAAGATGTAAACATGATCTACAGAGCCCTGCAGAGGGGAACTGAAATGCTAACAAACCTCCACGTGTCCCAGGATTTCAGTCATGCCTGATCTTCAGAACCAGGCTTTATTTACACTGAGAGCTAACAGAAAAAGAACTTTCCACCCCTCAAGTTATTAACTTAACCCAGTTAAGAAGAAGGCAATAAAAAAGGGATTTCCTTTTTGTCAAATGTTGGCTGGTCCCACCTCATCTCCTCCAACAGCTTGTCCTCACCGAGATGTGAAAAATGTGTCGTTTTTACAGATGTGAATTACGTGTTCCACATGCAGGCAGTTTTTTATGGCCAGGTTCAGCTCAGCCCCACATGCTCCACCACTCTGAGGACCCCCTGGAATGGAGTCCCCAGTGGAATTAAGGCAGCACAGAGCAGATAAATAACTGGTCAACCAAAAGCAAGCTGTCTGACCTAAATGTATGTGGTATTTAATTATATATCAGTGTATTTACGAAGATGTAATTGCCTTAAATTTCTCCCCAGGCTTTCCTCATTCTCAGCCAGCCCAGGGCCCATCTCTGCTCCTTCCGGATGGTTTGAGAGAGAGTTTTGCTGTTGGGTCGTGCAGCACAAAGAATGTGAGGAGAGGAGGCCTTGTGCTCCAGGGATGCTGCATGGCAAGAATTAAACCTACACTCAGCTCATTTTCCCTCCTGCTAAATCAATTTTCGGGAATGGAAAAAGTTGTGGGCTTTTTTCCTTCAAAAATACTTGAATTCTCACAGATGATGTCACAGAAAAGCTTGTGGAGGTCCAGCACCAATATAGCCCCAGTTTTTTATACATGAAGAGCAGTTCTGATGTTGTGAGGGGACTCAAAGGGTGTCAGGCAGCTGTGTTTAGTCACCTGAATTACTCACTAAAAAAAAATAAAATAAACCTAAAATGTAAAAATACTTCATGTTAGGTCTTTGCAAGAGCTTCCAAATTTATCTTCTTCCCAGGGGAGTAATTCCTTGGAAGGAAACCTGGCTTTGCATTTTCCAGCACAGAAAGGCTGACTCTGAGGAATTCCTCCAGCTCAGCCCTTGGCAAGTGTCAGCACAGGAGAGGCAACCCCTGAGCTTTTGCAGGAGGTGGAAACCTGGCTGTACGGAGGTTGGTGTAAAAAGGCCTCTAAATGTCCCCAAAGTGTGACATTTCCACGATGCTGAAATGAATGGGTACAAAATGGACAGAGCAATGTCATCTGGAAGGTGCTCAGCAGCAGGGATTAGAGGGTGGAAGCTGTGGTGGGCAGCCAGGAGGAAAAAGATGACATAATCCTCTCTTGTGCTGCTTCTCTTTTTGTTTCCTGATGTCCTGCCAGAGTGAACATAATAACCAGCAATCCTGGTGTGTGTCATCCAAACAGGCAAGAGAAATTTCCCCATGACAGAGGAGGTTTCAGTCAGTGACACTCATCTGCAAAACCTCAGGATTCACAGCTCTCCTGGCAGCATCTGCCCTGGAAGGAGGAAGGGTGATGGGTGTGCAATGGGAAAACGGGGCTGAGGCTCCTCATCTGCTTCCTGAGAGCTGCATTTCCCCTAAAAATACCCCTGGAGCTCCTTGCTGCCTTCCCAACAGCAAACTTGTCTTCTTTCTGCCAGAGGAATCCAAGCTGGAGAAGAGAGCAGTGAGCAGAAGTGAAGGGATCTGGGCTTTCCATCCAGTTGTTGTGCCAGGACTGCATCCAAGCTGTTTTCCAGCGTGGAGCTCCCTGTGGAGCTGACTCAACTGCTGAGTGGTAAAAAATGTGAAGCTCAGCTTACAGATCACTTCCCCAGCCTGACAGGGGCTTTATTCTCCTCCTGCAAAGGCTCAGCTGAACCTTGGAAACTTTCTGTGAGTTACCCAAGACCATCAAATGGGTTCATCTGGAGTACACACAGGTCAGAAGGACCAGCACTAAAATAAAATCAGGCTTGCAAAGGAGTCATAAAAAACATGGTGTTTGGAGATTAGAGGCTGCTTGGCTTCCTGGCATCCAGCAAAAATCCTCTTTGGTCCTCAATGTAGAACAAATTTGCAGCACATGGGACAGGATGGGGCTTGTGCTCCTTACACAGCACACCCTGAGCTTTAGGAAGTGAGCCTGGATGCTTGAAGACCACTTTTTTTTAGTTTAAATAGTCAAAATGACATTAATTTTCTCTTGCTGCACTGACTGGCACCTGCAGACAGGTGGGTACAGTTGCCAGGTGGGGTGGGTGATATGTGCTACAAGCAAGCTCTGCATAGTCTGTAAAATCCAAGCTTTCATGGCTTAAATGATCATAGAGACCCACACTATTACAGACTTCTGCTGGCAGTGGCAACAAGGAGAAATAACAGTGCTGTCCCAGTCATGCCCCCTAAAAGGGAATTATTGCCCTGCTTTTTGAATCAGCTGAAGTAAGCAGTGGAAATCCGATTTTTTTTTCCAACTGTTGCTTGTTTCCATTTTTAATATGCATGTGTCTGCATAAGGATGATTAGTTCTCAAGAAAACTGCATCTATCTGACTGTGACTGGAGAAAATTGAAAGCATAAACACTCCCAGATTTTGCAGGAAACGTCAAAATGCTGTAGGAATTAATTTTATCCTGACTTGGGCTACCTCAGTCAGTATTTGATTACAATACTGCTGACTGGATAAGTATCACAAAGGGATGTTTAAACTCCATGTACTGGGTGTTAAAAACCAGAACAAAAGCATGCAGCATTATTATCAGATAGCAGCAAGTGAATGGCAATGCAATAAAGCCACAGTGAGTGTTTGACGTTACCGCTTTCATCCAGGGAAAAGTCATCCTGTGCATAGCGGAACTTCTCTGGGCCACAGGCGATGAACACATCATCATCCCCGAAGAAATCGTGGAGACAGGTCACCTACAGAGAGAGCAAAGTCATTCATTTTAGTTTTTAATTGGCAGCACGACGCTGTTTTACGCCACAACGACACAGACTCCGAGATTCAGAAGGTTGAAAATGACTCTTTCATTTTTGGGATGTGTCTCCCTTTTATACTATTCTACACAGACCAGTCTGATTGGTGACAAGAGGACAAACCTCTTCACTCACTTTGGTCAGACCAGAGGGACATCAAGAAGCCCCTCCTAGGGAAAGGAATGAATAACAAAGGTACAGTTACAAATATATTTGTCCTGTTTACAGAAGATTCCCTGGGAAAAGAATTTCAGAAAACCAAAACACCTCAGGCACGGAACCAGGGCTGCAGCGGCACTCTGGTGTGGCTCAGCTTTGGCTGAAGCAGGAGGGGGCTCTGCCTCTCTGCTGTTCCCCCCATCCCATGTTAATATTTTCTGCAGGGCTGGTGCCCATCACAAAACTTCCCGGGGCAAGCCAAGCCTAACAGAGTCATAAAAAATAAAATAACAGCAAAAAGCAGAGATAAAAACTTCCAAACAACTCCCTTGCAAGTTCCTGGAGGTTTGGCATTTCCCACCCAGCTGACAGGATACATCTGAAGGAATGACACAGCTGCTTGTAAAATAAGAGCAGAGGTGGCCCCATGCCACGCTGACAGGGCTGTGACACCCCTGCCTGTGCTGAGGGGTGCCTTGGTACCCACAGAGCCTAAAACCTCAGAGAATCACTGGGTGTGAGCACAGATGTGGAGATGTGACTCCCCCTGACCAATCCTGAGGACAAATTTTAAAGCCAAGACGTTTATCTGTGCCATTGGTGGAGGGACCCAAAGTACAACAGGACAACTCTCCCAGCCCAGCACCATTTCAATCCAGATTTACTGTAGGTGTTGTGCTGGCCTCTCCTTCAATGAGTGCCTTGCTCCTCGTTTGTACCATCCTCAAGAGGAGGAACTTTTATCTTGCACTACCTGGAGCTCCAAACTCTGCCTTGCCTTGCGTCAAACAGAAACAAAGCACAAGGTGTGGGAGCCCCAGACCCGCTGACTTAATCAGAGAACTGATACCTGGGAGTTTGGAAATGTGAAAAATTTAAAATCCCATCAGGCTGGGAGCTCCTCCCCATATTCCGCTGGCAGAGAGCCGCTGTTCTCTTCAAATAGTGGACTTGCTTTAGCAACTCCTGATATCCCAGACAAATATTCTGTCAGGAGCAGCAAAAAACACTCATCTGCAAACAGCCCAGAGTGGAACAGCTCCAGCAGAGCCAGCCTGGGGCAGCCACACACCTGAGCACCCAGCAGAGCCCAAGGTGGCTCCCTGAAGTTCCACTTTTCCAGGTGTGGTGGTTTAGCACGGATGTGAATTTTTTTTTCTAGGGAAAGGTGTTTGAAAGTTTAATTTTTCTTTTTTCTTTTCTCTTTTTCCTTAGTGTGTGTTAATGAGCTACCTGCTTACCTTTAAGTTAAGCCTGTTTTGCCTTTTTCTCCCAAAAAACCTATCTCCCAGAGGTAAAAAGAGCAGATACCCAAACCACTACACTAAATTGGGCACAACGGAATTCAGCGAACGTGAAACCACCACACCAGGTGAAGCTCCACTTTTCCAGGAAACCATTCCAAGCAAGCACAAGGTGGGCACTGATGTTTCTAGTGGAGGGAAGAGGCTCAGAGCTGCTGCTGCTGCTGCCCAGGGTTTGTCTGGGCACCGGGAGGGACTGAAGAGAGCACTGCACATAACCACGGGGAGCTCACCAGAGGCAGAGCTGAATTTCTGTATCTGCTGATCTCTTGGAGCTGGACTGTGAAAAGTTAATTTCAAGCTCTAATAAATCAACTCTAAAGAAGGCTTTTGGCTATCTTAATAAGGCTCAGTATTTCACACTGGTTAGTATAATGTATAATTAAAGCACTGCCTGTGAGTGCCAGCGCTGGTTGCAATGCCAAACCTCAGTGAAAAGCCCGTTTTTTCACATTGTCATGACTTCCAAAATGGAGCAGGCTGAAATCTGCCGTGCCTTTGATCAGAGTTAGAATTTTCTCTGCTAGCTCTGGTGAATTCCTATTTCTGATTGCCTAAAATTAGACTGAAAAGAGCTAACTTCATCTATAGAGAATTCTCCCGAAGCAAAGATGACATTTCAAACCAGCCCTTGGTATTACAGCCCTCCCCCTGAGGGTGTGTGGCACTGATTCATTTGCAAATAATTGGGTTTGGCTCAGCACACCAGTTCCCATCTGAACACCAAGTACTACTCCACTTGTGCCACTGAAAGGACCCGTGGGTTGCTCTGCTCCACTGTGCAGTTAAATCTGTGATTTAAAGTTGGATCAAAAGGCTTCAAAAATTTCCCAGCCTTTTGCATGAAATCAGAAAGAACCCACAGATGCTTTTGTTGTCCCCAGGTCAGAAGTCCCAGTGTGGATTTTGTCCTTGACTGCCCACAACCACCCCAGGCAAAAACAAAGTCCAGGTAATCAAGAAATTTTTCAGACCCAAGAGTCCAAACACGATGGAGAAGACCCAGAGTGTCCAAGGACAGGAACCTGACTGCATTTCAAACAGAGATACTTGCAATTCACTTTTCTGCATTCCTGTCCCTCCAGAGAGCAGACATTATGTCTGTTTTATAGTTATGAAATATTTTATAGCCAGCTCAGCTGGCTGAGCACTGGAGGCTGGTAGAGAATTCTATAAATCACTGCTGAACTCTGAATATTCAGGAAACAATTACTTCTGTATTTGCCTTATTTGTTCCTTTTTGGTTTCCTGTTGTAACTACTAAGAGCTCACCACAACACAGTAGAAAGGGCAGCCAAAAACCCAACCCCACTCTCCTTAAACAGTGCAAAATTCAGAAAATAACCGGGGTCCTGCACCATGGGGCCACGGCTCTGTTGCTTATGTTCACCACGTGTGTGGTATTTTCTATTTACCTTCTGTTTACTCAACTCCAGCCCTTGGTCTTTGCTCTGAGTCCCTGAAACACGTCCCAGATGGGCTCCTGTGCACAGGAAGTCTCTGGAGTAAACTTTCCTTGGGAAAACTCGTGACTTCACTGCTGGAGCTGAGAGCAGCTTGTCTGAGGGGTGCAGGGGAAAGAGAAAACCCACCGGGGTAAAGCCCTGGATGTGCTCAGCCCATGCTGGGATTACTGGTTTGAGACTTCATTAACCAGTAGGGAATGTTTAAGGGTTGTTCTTGACTGGCAAAGCCAAACCTCTACCTGCAGTAATGTTGTAGAGGCTTTTAGTGACTCCCAAATGACATTATTGGTCTTCCTCCATTCTTCAGAAGTCTTTTTTCTGGTGTTTTCACCATTAAAATAAATAAATAAAAATTATTTCTTTCATCAAAATAATATGAAATTTTATTTTATTCAAATATTAAATATAGAAATAAAAATAAATAGATATTTCTATATTTTATTTATATAAAACATATAAAATTTTATTAAAATAATATTAAAAGAAATGAATAAACAAATAAATAAATGTAGTACAAGTCTACCCCTAAGCAGTGTGGACTTTTTGAAAGAATGTTTTCTGCTTTAGCTGACTCTGATCTACCACTCTAATGATATCCAATAATTCACCTGGAACATGTGGGAAAAAAACAAACAAAACCCTGAAAAAAGGTTTATATCAACAAAAAATTTACCCCAGATGATAAGATGATTTTTTTAAAAAATGCTGTGTTTTGCTTTGAGTTATAAATTTATTAAAGCACAAGACAAAAGCCAATAGTAGCCAGACAGTGCAAGGACCAATGCTGCCACCCAAAAATGGTGATTTTGTTGGTGGCTGTTGCCACCCTCAGCAATGACACCAGGAACCACCAAAATAGGAAGATTTTGTCTTTCTGCAGTTTTCAGTCTGCAACCATTTTTCATCTCTAACAAAAATTCAACTTGTGTGTATATAACTCCAGCAGACAAGATAAACAGCATTGATTCCCAAGCATGCCTTTGTTTAAGGGAGGATAATATTGAATTTGAAATTCAGGATTGAAAGGACAATATTGACTTGGGAAAGGATCATACTGCACAAAATGTTTGCTCTCCAATTCCTGTAGCTTAAGCAATTCCAAGGAAGGAAATCATCTCTTCACACACAGTCAATGAGGCACAAATTTATTTCTTACAAAGTCATTACTTCTAATAGATCTGATGGCAGCATTTTTCTTTGTGCCAACGTCTGAGCTTTAACAACCTTTATAATATGTATTCTGGAAGAAATGGAAGGTTGTAGAGATTAGTTTGCAATTCCTTAGGTTTCCCTTGTTAAATTAAATCCTTCTCTGCTTATATGAAAAAAAGCTTCCCTGTGAGGATGATCTAGCTGGGATTTCTGCAGTGCCAGTCCATCAGTGTCTGCTGCAGCAATTTTAATTGCTGAAAGGAAAAAGCTGCAGCCTTGTGAGAGCTGCTGAGCTCCTGCTTCATTTTAATACAGCACTGGTGGAACTAAGCATTTTTCAGGATTTTGACGAAATGGAGCTTGCCTCACACACACCCCTGGGTGTGAGCTCCCAGTTTGCTGAAATGCCTGTGGTGGAACAGGCAGAAGTTCTGAGTTCACCGGGAAAAAGAGCAGTGGAAACCCAGGATCTGCCCTGGCACAGCTCGGAGTAACTGGCTGTTCCCACGTTCCTCCAGGAGGCAGCAGCAGCAGTATTTGGAAACTGTAATTTATTAATAAATAAAACAATTTAAAAGAATTTGGGGGGGAAAAAAAGTTTGAAGACTTCATCTTTAGCCAGCAGAGCAGAGCCTGGGTTGCTTTGAAGGATTTCCCAGCTCCTTTTGCCCCCTCCCTGTCCCTCACAGGTGAAGGGTCCCTCACTGTCACTCCAAACGTGGGCACAGCAGTGACAGAGAGTGAACTATCCTCTCCACCCTTCAGAGAAGTGTCTTTTTCAGTCAGAAAATGTTCTTGTTTTTACCTCTCAGTCATGATTTTGTAAACCATCCCCTCTGCAATATCCCTCCCCTTTAGGAATTTCGGAATTCCAGAAACAGCAGAACAGTGGCAGCGGCACACAAGGAGCTTCAAAGCCCCTGAGTTTCTGTAAATCTAATGGTTATGCTCAAAGAAAACACATCTCCACTTGCTTTCTTGAAATCATCACAGCTCCTCAGCTCATAGGCTTCCAAAGGTCAGAACAGGGGGGAAATGTACAGAAAAAGCCAAAAAAGGGCCAAGAGGACCACAGAAGACAATTGCATCATGCACACGTGCAGCTGTAAGCACAGAGCTGAATTAAGGCACACTCTTCTTTCCTAGGCTGCTGAATTAAGGCACACTCTTCTTTCCTAGGCTGCTTTGATATGGGCTGTAAAATTGAACACATCCAACCACCAGAAAAACACAATTAAAGTGCTTTAGATGCCTGCTCCTGGCCTTTCTCTCTCAGCACCAAGCTGAGCAGCCAGACAGGCACCAAGAGTTAACTGGGCTGAAAAGGTCACTAAAACCTCTTTAAACTCCGTTTTAACTCACGCCAGCGATCTCAGGGATTTATTTATGCTCCATCAGCTGTACTCCAAGTCAGATTGGCAGTGGCCTGTTTGGTTGAGGTCTGAGGAGCCAAAGTCCTAAATCACAGAGAAAATTGTGCTTTATGATGTGTCACTTGTGTGTCTGCAATCAGCACAGCATGAAACCGAACACACTTGAGCTGACCCACGGAAAGATTCAGAAGGAATATGGGAACTGATGAACGTGGGTAGTGAGCTCTTCACCACACACCCACAAAGAAAAAGATTGCAGAAGACTGAAGGGTTAAAGGGAATGCAATGGAAAATAAAGACGTTGGTATTGGAATGCACAGCACTTAGTGCATTTTTCTTTTTAACAGTCTGAAGACTGCTAGCCCAAAGCAGACACTGAATTGATTTACATTTTATTAGATTCTGGTTTCCTGCATTTAAAAATAAGAGATGTTTGGATTCAATTATTTCTTTAAAGCATGCACACACCCACTCAATAGAGTCCACATTTGCATTCACAGAAAGAGAATTACTTAGTGTTTTCCTGAAAAAAAAAAAAAAAATACTGCTTAAAATTGATAAGCAATAAAAAGAGGAGCAGGAAAACCACAAACATTAACACAAAGTGGACCCTGCATGCCCAGCCTGTGCCACACAAATATTTTAATTGCACTTTAGGGAGCCCTGAGCTCCCCAGCAGGGAGGGAAGGAGCCTCTGTCACCTGCTCTTCCATCTCTGCCCCCCCTGGGCCACCAAAGGTCCACGTGGAGACCTGGCCAGACCGTGGCCACGCTGTCCCCTCACTGCTGTGGGGCACAGGAAAAGCCACCTCTGCCATGGGGGTTCCTCTGTGACCTCTCAACAGAAACATGCAGAGATTTCTCCATTCCTCCATGCATTATTCAGAGATCTCAACTTTTCCCTTGTGTTCACAGGGACCACTCAGGCCCTGCCTGCACAGTGTGGTCGAAACAATCAAATTCCACCCTCCTGTAAGAAGTTTTTTTTTTTTTCTTCCTTTCTCACCTCCAGAAGAGAAAGTCCTGGGCCAGTCGAGATGATTAAATGTTTTTTTTGATGCCAGAAGGAATCTTTACACCTTTTTGTTGCTGAAAAATGGCAGATCCTCTTAATTAGGCTGTATAACTCCAGCAGGTTGTGCTTGTGCCCAGTTCATGAGGCAACCAACCCAGAGCAGGGACACCAGCTCCTGACCAATATGCATTATGTCCAGGACAAGCATTTGTGATGCTTATTTAAGTGGAATAAGAAATATTCATGCATGTGTGTCCCCAGCAGCTTGTAAGAGTTCATGCATGAAGGAAATGCTGCTCTCAAGGGGCTACAGCACATGATGCCTGTTTATTTAAGTGCTGGAAACGGGTAAGTTTGAAACAGAATGGAACAAAAAGCAGGAGGGAAGGGAGGTCAATGGCCAAGCTACCCAGTAAGGAATGTTAAAGCTGAATTTTAATATATCTGATGAATTCCTGGTGCTTCCAAACTGTGTGAAATCCAATTAGCCTCTGGGAGAAAGGTTAGTTTGTTATCCCCATTCCCTATACATATGGAGGAGACTATGAAACAGATATCCAGGCTGTTGATTCTTTTTAATCAGAAGAAAGGCTTGCTCTGGCATTCATGAGGGCATTACGCCGAGGATAAATCTGCTGTGGAGTTTGGGGGAACAAAGAGCACAGCCATGCACACCCATAGATAAAACATTACCATTTCTCCACTCGGAAAAACCATAAAAGGAGGAATTCTGGGTGACAGATTGACTTTGAAAGGAGAGATTGCCAGCACAAATAGTCCCAGAACTGGTAGCACTTAGGAATTCAGGAAACTGAACCCTAACCAGCATCCCCTCACCACTCCTGAAAGGAAACTGTAGTTTTGGGAGACAGAAGAGCAGCAGAGACTTTGGAAGCAGCACAACTGCATGGCCAAGGTCAAGCAGCACTAATTGAAATGGGAGTCTTGACAGTAAGGACACAGGGAGGCTGTAAAGGTGAGGCTGGAATATCCATTAATGGGATTTCCAGCTCCAACAAACTCCTAAAATCTGTAGCTGTTGCTGATCCTGTTGTGCACAGTTTCATAAAAGGGAAGGGCTGATGTTCAGTTCGTGCAGGTCTCTCCTGAGTGAGGCACTGACAGTGATGACATTTTGGGAACTAGATCCTCACCCTACTTACAACAACACAAACACAGCACACTGTGCCAGGATGGAGTGGTTTGGGACAAAACTGATGAACTCATGCATTTCCATTGCCAGGGGTAAACCCATTGTCTTTCAACCCACCGTAAAATAAAATATTTTATTTCATTTTCTAACTGCTGCCAGCACACAGCCATGGAAGGAGAGGGCAACAACCCAGCACAAATAAAATTCTGGAGAAATGGAGATCACACAGAATAGCTGCATTTGTTCCTACGTCCTCTGTGATGCAGTGTAAAGAGACATGAGAGACAATTCTGTCTTCGGTAGTCACCCAGAGTGACAAAGGAAATGACATGAAATGTGATTTCGTTTCCCTCTTACACGTGGATGTGTTTCACCCATTGAGGCAGCCTCGCTGAGAAATGGAGTTATTTGAGGTTGTCCTGCTGACATCAGTAACTTCCTTCCAAAATAAGTGCTGGGGGAAAATGAGTGTCAGACTTGCTGTTTTTATCAGTGCATCAGCAGAGTTCGGGGACATTTCAGGTCAAGTCAGGCACCAGCACTCCTTTGAAGGAGTAAATTCTGCACTGGCTGTGTCTCTCTTGGCACAGCAGCACACTGACACACTTCCTCAGGGACGCCCTCATCCTCCTTGGCACTTGTGGTAGACAGATTTTGTTGATTAGGATTGAGTAAGTCGCAAAAAAGTCACAAATCTCACTCTAAAAGACACAGTGGCCTGGCCTTGTTTGGCCTACATAATCTTCTTTCCCAGAGCGGGCAATAAAATATAAAACGGGATGGAATGGGATGGGATGGGATGGAATGGAATGGAATGGGACGGAACGGAACGGAACGGAACAGAACAGAACAGAACAGAATAGAATAGAATAGAATAGAATAGAATAGAATAGAATAGAATAGAATAGAATAGAATAGAATAGAATAGAATAGAATAGAATAGAATAGAATAGAATAGAATAGAATAGAATAGACAAAAAACCCCAAAACAAACAAACAAAAAAAACCCCCCACAATAAATCAAGCAAGTGACAGGACAAATGCTTTCTCTCCATCTTATTTGGCACTTTGGCAAATGTTTTTTGTGCCATCCTGGGTTTCCCAGCCCAGGGAAGACACATGTACAGGGGGCCCCAATCCTTTGGGGTGTGAGGGGGCCTGGGGCACAGGCACAGGGTTTGTCCCTCTGTTTTGTACATCTGTAAAACCCTGCACACTTCCCCAGCCAGGGAGATGCTGAGGAGTTGATATTTTTACTTCCTGCTATCAACCTTCATGGAAAAAAAAAAAAGACACCAGATACCAGTGAAGTATTCAACCTCTAAGTAACTCTTCCTAATTCATCTCCAAACCTGGTGAGGGACAAACTGTCCCATCCTCCAGCAGTATAAATTCATTTACAGCCCATGGATACAAGTCAGCCAAATTCTCAGATTACATGGGAAGATGCAACTGGTCTGTGCCTAATTAACACTGGCTTTGCATTTCATCTCGCTCAAAGCATCAGTGCCTTTGCTCAGTTCCTTAAATATACTGTAAAGGCTCCTAGAGGCATTTTGACTCGTTAAATTTCAGTGTTTGCCAGGATCTTTATCACACTGTTAATTCTGGGGATTAATGGGAATTAAAAATGGCAGCCTTTAAAAATTAAATTGTAACAGATGCTACGTGAAACCTGAAGGAAAGTAACAATTGTTATCAAGCTGTTCTTCCAGGGAGCTAAATTTTCGTCCTTAATTACAATTCTGAACCTGTTCTTTGTGTTTGGGGAGATATCCTGAATTTGCAGCGAATGCATATCCCCTCCCTATCAGAAGAGTTTTGTTTTCACCCTAATTTCTGTTAATCTTTGAATAAAACTATTATATTTTTTTTCCCCTAATTAACAGGTCTTTTCAACTCAGCTGACAGCGAACAGGGTAGTGGAAAATTCAGCATTATGTCCTGAGCTAAACCATATTAGGGTAGAAATTAACAGTGTTAAGCAGGCTGGGAGATAAAAATACTTTGTATAGCACATGTAGAGAGGCTGCTGGAGTGGATGTCCCAAAGCCTTTCACATGAAAATCTTTTTTTTTGCGATGTATTTCATCCCTTCCACATCTGCAGGGCCAGTGCCAGTCGGTGTGCAGCAACGTTAATGGAATAATTGATGCAGGGATAGTGAAATAGATGATGTGTAAAATGGCAGGCTGCATAATTGTCTGGAGCGAGTTCAAGTATTTCTGCAGTGAAAAATTGTCCTGCTTTACACTCCCATCACGTCTCCTTGCCGCTGCGTGGCAAGCAAATTTCATTTGGAGACGATCCCAAGATGCAGTTGATTTACTGGCGGGGTTCCAAGAGGCAGGAGGTTAAAACCTTCCTAGCCCAACCCAACAGCACCTGGGAGAGGCATTCCAGGGTTCACGCTGCTTTGAATTACAGCGTGGCAATAAGCACAGCACCCCAGGGTGGATCTGTGCCACTGAGCAGTGGCAGAAGAGCACCTGATTAGAGAAACAAAAAATATGACTTTTTAATATCTGACCTTTCTGTTTTGCAATGTGAAATATTAAGTGGTGGAAGAAGGGGGAATGGGAGGAGCACGAGTTTTTGAAATGATGATGCAATTAATTTCTGCTCCTGTGAAACGTGCAAGAGCCATTACACTTGCATGGCATTTCTCATCAGATCGGTTGTAGACTACTGAAGCAATTAGAAACTAATTGCTGCGAGATTCCCCCAAGAGATCTGTGATGGAAACAGGAGGTGGCCAGAGGCTTACACACAGAAGTGTGTCTGTCTCTTTGCCCAGCTCCAGGAGACAGCACATTCCAGCTCTGGGATGGTGCAGAGGTGATGCAGGAGCTCACAGATCACTCACTGACATTCCCCTTGTGCGCTCCCGGGGATAATTGGGTGTTGCTTTGCTTGTTTGAACCACGGAAATCACACATCGGGATTTTTAACTCCTGCATCCACTGCTGCATTAATTCATCAGCTCTTCACCTATCCTCCTCTCTCCAGCTCTTCCCCAGCCCTCACCCCTGGAGACTGAGGGTTGTTTCCATGGTAAATGGATCCTTTCTGCTGCTGTGCAGGACCCCAGCCTGGCACCTGCCCTGCAGAGCTTCCCTGTCCTGCCGCAGGAGCTGGTCATTCCCCCTGGCACTCTGCTGTGAGGGAATAATGAACACAGGGAGCACCTCACAGTGCTCTTCACCATTCCAGGGTGCAGGGGGGAAATGGGCCACTGAATAACTGAATCAATGTGATTCCAACAGAAGCTGTTTATTGTTTACATTTCATGGGCAGATACAGATTCTAGGTCTGCTGTCCACGTGGGCATCTCTGGGTGGGCTGAGCTGCTTCTTCACGAGGCAGGCACACATCCCTCAGGACATTTAATTGGTCAAGTGTTCATTATCATGTTCTCCTTCCCCTATCTAGGGTTTACATTTTTTGCAGACAGTTTCTCAGGCTCTCTTCTTATTTTTGATCCCGTTGTTTTCTCAGTAACCTTGATGAATTCCTGAGAGCTCTAACAACAAAACTGCAGGTGGTTTGATATGACTGCTCACAACCGGTTTGGCTGGTGCATCAGAATGGACTGTTACACAGAGACATTGCTACACCAGGGGTAGATATTGTAGATTCTTTCCTCCCCCGACCCTTCCTGCTGAGCCTCACCTCTGCACAAAGGAGTTTCTTGTTCCTTGGCAGGTTTTGAGTCAGCTTCTGATCTCAATTATGCGCCCACCAGCCCTGGGTCAAAGCTCTCTGGGTCCCCTTTGTGACTGTGATCAGTGACTTTGCAGCCACAGTTGAACAAAAGGATGTTAAATAACCCTTGGTTAGGTTCAGCAAAGCTGACACATTAATAACACCCGTGAGAAGATGCAGGTGTTTTGTTGGGTGGGCTTGTCATTGTGGGGTTCTTGTTTGTTCCAGGGGTTTTTAATTTTGTTGTGGATGCCAAGAAGGGAATGAGGTTTGCTGTCTGCTCACGATGGGAATGCTGCTCATACACAAACAGCTGTGTAGGCATTGCACAGAGGCTGAGGATCCAGTTTTGGACAGGGATGTAAATCAAAGGGCCAAAGCCCCCCTGGCACTTGAGCCTCGTGGTGCAAACCCACTGGAGCAGAGCATCAGTCGGGCCTCACCCCCTGATTGCACTGACAGCACCTCTGAAACTTTGCATTTTTAGTTTTTCCCCCTCAAATGTTTTACGGCCTCCCTTTGCTGCCTTCCCCCTTTCATCTGAGACCCAGATCACTCCTGACAGGTAATCCAGCAGCATCAGCCTCTCCCGTGGCAATCTCCCTGCCCTCGGTGGTGTGCTCAATTTGCTCTAGCACTCTCGTAAACATCCAGCACAGACAGCCGGGGCTGAGCTTTTTTAAGAAACACTGAATGTCTGCAATTCCACTTGGGCTCAAGAGCTGCAGAAACACAGCACTTCTGAAGCTTGGGAGAGCAGGGGTAAGCGGAGAGAGGTGATTGTAACAAAACCAGTGTTGTGCTTCCCTTGGTGTCTCCGAAGAAATCTTGTTCAGGATACGTATCTCCATCTGGAACATGGTGCTGGAGGTCACTAAAATGTCACCGTGCTAAAACAACTTCCTCCTATTTCCCCCTGCGTGCCCAGGCAGCGAAACATCTGTAACCAAATAAGGCAACACACGAGCATCCTTAAAAAAGAATTAGGGAATCATGTCCTGACAATTAACATGCTGGTGCAGTCAATTCCTGGAACATCAACTCAGCCATGGTACTTGCACACCACAGCAGCTTAACAAGCATTTTGCTTTCGCTGTCTTGAACTCAAACATGCTGAAGTAATTTTAAAAACCTGACGCTCTTCTCCCTTTGTAGTCCAGGCTAAATATTTTGTTTCTTTCCTCCAGAGAATACATAATCTGCACTATTGTCTTGTTTTAGTTCCAAGGCAGCCTCCTTAGACAAAAGAAAAATACTGCCTGCCTGGGAAATCAGCCTTAGATAATGAATGGTGCATTCTCTTTGCAACTCCTTTCTCCTTCTTTGTAACACCAAGGCAAGTATTAAATTCACTTATCCAAGCTGACTTATATTTCAATTTTTTCTGAGTACTCTGCTGTCCCTTTCCCCTGGTTATCTGATCTGGTCCTGAGGATCCACCAATTGTCCCTGGGTGTGTTGGATTAAGTCACAGTTTTATCCAGCTGGGCTCTGACCATGGAAATCCCAGCTTGGGCACCCACAGCCTGTCCGGGGTGAGCAGGGGGAAGCTCTTTGTGTGCAAACCAAACTCTCCTGGTTACTCAGCGAGATGCTGGTTTGCACCCAGATCTCCTTCCCTGGGAGCAAAGCCAGACTGTGTAAATATACATTTATTTAAGGACCACCAGGTGGTCACAGAACTGAGCATTATATCACAACAACATACTGACTCTCAATAAAAAGAGTGCTGTTCTGGCTACTGCATGTAAAATTTAGGCCAGTGAGTGGCAGAAAAAGTTTCCAGTCTTTTCCAGAACAGGTATTTTCTTCTCTTCAGGATACAAATGGAAATCTGGGAAGTCTTACCTTATGACCTGAACCTTTGCCTCTGTAATCCCATTTAAGGTGCCCATTTAATCCCATTTCAACTCACCTATACTGAGTTAGAAATAAAGCATCACTTTTGTAAGGTCTGCCACTGTGCCACAGTCATCCCCTCCAATTCTGCATTGAAGGGACATCTCTGAAGAGCCCTGGGCTGCTTTCATTCAATCCTTTGCAGCTCCTCTAATGCTGATGAGGGATGTCCCAGAATTTGGGGGAATTTTGGGTTTATCCTGGTGAGCACCACACCCAGTGAGAATCAGGAGCAGGTTTCAGCCCTGGACATGAGATCAGTGCTGAGAGCTGCTCCTGGAGCTGTGTGTGGGGCAGAATCTGAACAATAAAAACAAATCATGGGATACAAACAGCAGCTGTATCCCATGTTGTGGTGCCTCAGGTACATGTGGAAAATAATGCCATTCATTAAAAAAAATTTCCTTGTACTAGA
Organism: Sinosuthora webbiana; assembly: GCA_013397395.1. Classification (NCBI taxonomy): domain Eukaryota; kingdom Metazoa; phylum Chordata; class Aves; order Passeriformes; family Sylviidae; genus Sinosuthora; species Sinosuthora webbiana. Next base: position 695,020 of record VXBN01001441.1, on the reverse strand, counting down.
TTTAATTCTGAATTAAATCAAAATTTAAATTTGAACTAAATCAAAATTAAATTAATTTTGAATTGCTGATGAGAAGCTGGTTTTGTTTTGGTGGGCTTTTTTTCAGCAGGTAGCATCATAGCAGCACACAAGAAAAGGCCTCCAATTTGAACTGTGTACATATTCATCACGCTGTGATTTCCCACTCACGGTCACAGCCCCTAATAAGATGATGTTGCTCCCTTGTTTGTGTACACAGCCCAGCCTGCCATTTGGGGGTTAATGAATGAGAGCAAGCGAAGGCATGGAAATAAAATTAGCAACGCCCAGAGCAACCCACTTTATCAAACCCACCAGTTTATAGGATTAGCAATGGATTCTGTGCAAATCTCTGCTATGGGTATTACCACCAAGATTTATGCCAATTAGCAGCAGCAGTGCAGATTATTTGGGAAGAGCATTGACAAGAGTTAAAAGCTCCCTGCACTTTCAAAGTGTGTTGTTGGGACATCCATTTCAAGCATTCAAGTCCACTTCCAGGATTGTTTTTACTCATCTCCCAAGTGCTGTTTGATTTCTTACATGTATTCATGGCATTGTTTCCTGAGGCAGTGGAGAAGGCTCAATTGTTCCTTTCCTAAGAGAAATCCAAGGATAATTTTCGAAGATAAATCTTGCACTCTCAAACTTCTCTGGGTTCAGGCCAGGCTTCCCTCAGCAGAACCCCACAAGTGTCGTGTCCTGCACTCCTCTGTGTGATTTCTGACCACACAGGGGAAATTCCCTGCTGGATTCAAGAGGGATCAGGCCCAAATCCCCACAGCAATCAAGGACCCAATGGAAAGAATTCCAGAAATGTGTTGGTAGGTGCCACCTGAGCAGCAGCAGAGGAACACTCCTGATGGAGCACAGCTCCTAAAACCTGCAGGAGGCAGGGGGCATCAGGACAGCAAATCCACGCACAGATTTCACTGAGAATCAGATTAGAAAAGGAAAACTTCATGGAAAGTGGACTTTCCCCATATACTCACACTGACAAGACAGGGACAAGGCTGAAACCCTGGTGCCACTGTGGATAAAACATCCCTTGGAAAGCCGAGTTTTTGGGGGTAGGGCCATTGGTTCTGCTCCTCCACAACCAAGTTTTAATAAATTAATGAACTTCCAAGGCAGCATCCTCTCATCTCTGCACAGGGGATTATTTGGAGCCCCAGGGGATGTGTGAGTTTGTCCCACTCTGCAGGGACAAAGGTGCTGAGTTTGATCTGATCCCACACACACACACGTGCCACAGACACACTAATGGGTTTTTGCTCTGAAACACTTGATAATCTCCCAGCCAGTTTATCCTGAAGAAAAGCTGGTTAATAGAACTAGGTATTTACAACTGTGACAATTGCATTGAAGCAATTTGTGTGCTGACACAATTATGTTTCTAATGAAGATTAACTTAAATTAAATGCTTTTAATTACAATTTGCACTGCCTTTGGCTGTTGTGCAGGCTGTATTCTGACACTCACGCCTCACCAGGCAGGAGATTTATACTTTGCTGTCAAAGCTGACCATAATTATTGCCTGGATATTTGCTGTCAGGTGCTGCTGACGTTGCAAAAGGGCTCAGTGCTGGAAACCACGGTGTGGAAGGATCAGATTGAACCTTTCAAGAGCTGTTTGCTCAAACTCCTCTGCCAACACCCTGGCTGCCCTTTTGATTGCAAGCTCTTCTACCTGTCTGCTCCAGCTTTCTCCAGAAGAAGAGCAAATGTTGCTTTCTTATTTCAGTAGGAGCACGTGGAAGCCTCCATCTCTGTACAATTTGCTGGTGTCTCTTCTTGACGACTATGGGAGCCCAGTTTATATATTAGATCCAAATTTGAAAAAAAATTAATTCCAAAGGGTCCTCAGAGGCAGCGTCTTCATTATCCAGTAAAGCTTGGCTTGTAAACTCCACCTACCAGCATTCAAAAGGAATGGGTGATCAAAGCCAGATTACAAATTCATTAGCAATTAATCTGTTCAGGAAAACCTTCCCTGGTGCTTTGCAGGAATATGATAGGAATATGATTAATGGTAATAGTTACAATAGGATTATGGCCAAACCCATAAACAGCTGCTAAGAAACATAAACCACAGGAGCCTTGGAGTTTCCTTGCTGAAGAGATCTTGTCTGGTGGAGATGTGCCTTCCATTGTCACTGGAGACCTTTCCAACCCTTAACATCACTGTGAAGAGTTGGTAACAAGAGACCTCAGTTGCATTTTAGGGCCAGAATTGCAGTGCCTCTCCTCCTTTGTGCCCTGTCCAACTCCAATGTCTCCAGGAAAATTGAAGATGACACAAGGCAGGGCAGAACTCAGCCCAGGGCTTCCCCTGTCGGGGTTTGCCTCGTTCTTTCTCTCCATGTGCTGGAGTGGGAATGAGTTACAGAAAATATTACAGCAAATATCTCATCTCTCCCTTCTCTCTGGGCAGACTGTCACAAGAGCAGCTCTCACTGTGGGCACACGTGTGACACTTCACCTCCAGCACAGCCCTGTGGCTTGGAGCCTGCATCAGCACTTTGTCCTTCCCCAGGAGGCCGTGACAGCCCCTGCCTGCTCTCCCTGTGAAGGGGAAATCAGGAGGTGCCAAATTCCCCTTTAAAGCACAGCCTCATCCTAGGGAAGGAGTGCTTTGTGCAGTAAGAAACATAAAAAATCTCCAACCAAAGTCACAGCCTGTCTGGTTTGCCTGATAGGAAAGAAATGGTTTATGTTGGGAAAGAGCCTTAAGGTCCTTGAGTCCAGCCACGAACCAGCCCTGCCAAGGCCACCACTCAGTTGAGAATAATGCTCATCCCACTTAGTATTCATTCCAATACATATTTCATCACGTTGATGCATATTTTATTGCACTTTTTGTACCAATTCCTCCAGCATTTTGCTTTTGCAATGGGGCCTAATAACCCATGATTGCATGCAGCCCTGTGTGTTTGTGAGTGGTGTGATTCCCCCTGTCCCGAGGAAGGGAGGATCTTTCCAGGCTCTTGTTTTCCCTCTGTATTGCTTCCTGGGTCTCTCAGCCCATGTTTTTTCCCATTACAAGAATGATCCCATTCCCAGCTCCACTCAGGCCATTCCACCATCCAGCTTTTTAGACACAACATCCATGGCCACTCTTCCCAGAGAAACCAGACCCTGGAATTTTTACTTTCACCCACAGTCATCCTGATCCGAGTAAGCTTGATTCACAGAAATACAGATTATTATTTGGTAAAATACTAAGAAAAATGTGTATTTGCCCAAAGGATAAACCAATACTCACCATGGGGTTTTTTTTTTTTCCTGAGCTGTTTCTGAGTTAAGAGGCTGGCCTGTGGATGGGCATTGCAGTGCACCACACTCTGCAAAACCAGGCAATGGTAACCACGAACATTTCTGCAGTTTATTATTTCCAATGTGTTATTTGACCCACCAAAGAAGTCTCCCAGCCTTTAAGAGCTCAGCAAGAAGAATGCAGAGCACAGTCTGAGGATTCAGTTCATTCCACAGCCCGAGCTAATCCCATAAAGAGCCACCTGAAAATGCAGAAAAGGTGGTGTGTGCAGAGCTGTGCATGTGTGCTTATGTCTATATATCTTATGTATATTGACATCCTCATGTGCAAGCACACAAAGATGATTTCACATCTTGAAGGAACACACAGTCTAATATTTTACAAAACCCCAGATGAAATGGTTTTGCCATCAGATCCTCAAGGACAAAATGTCAAAGCAGCTGTTGAAGGTCCTACACCACATTAGTTCCTATAAGGAAATAGATTCCTGTCTACAGAAATCACTGGTGGCTTTAATGACCCGTGTTAGAACTTGGAGCATTTGAATAAAGCTCCGTGAACGTATCTAAATTAAATCAATACCCTTGCAGAGTTATGTCTTTTTAATCAAATGCCATATGTGGGGGTTTTTTTGCACTCAGATTTAACACATGAATTTTAGGCCGTTTCCCTGAGAGAAATCAAATAAACAAATTTCATATGTATTTATTTCTAGCAGTACAAAATACGTCCCCCTTCTCAACACACTTCAGGGCAGATTTACAGAAACTAATTTAAAAAACATACACATACACACGCATATGTGTGTGTCTGTGTGTGTAGATATATATATATATATATATAGATAGATATATATATATATAAATAAAATTACCAGATTTGTGGACACCCAACCGTGCCCAGGGAAACACAAGAGTGAGGAGCACCAGTGACATTTTCTCAATGTGTTTCAGGCCACTGGGAAGTGTCCAAAAGTGAGGGCCTTGAAGGTGAAGTTACCCCTGAGGTGTTGGATTTGGGAAGCCCCCAGAGCACCCACTTTGCTGGAGCCTCAGCACTCAGGGTAAGAGAAGCCCTCTCAGGAACTCATGCCCCAAACTATCTGCAGGTCTGAAAATCCAAGTCAATACCCTGATTTTGTAACAGGGGAGCAGGGAAAGGAAAAGAGAAGGAAAAAATGTGGTTTTTAGCAAATGACAGCCTTGCAGGTTTGTTTCTCCCCACTCTGGATGTTCTCTGGGCAGAATCAGAGAACAAAGCCCAGACTGGCAGGTTCCAAAGGGCTGGATTAGCATACTGAGACCCAGAAGCAGATGGCCACAGGAGTCCTCTGGGACAGGGTATCACAGACACAAAGCCTGCTCCCTGACACAGGCACAGGTCCACATCCCTTCCATGGCTGCAGCCAGAATCTTGCCTGGGTGGGCTCCAAAATTTTCTCTTTGGCCACTAAAGCCCAGGCACTAAAGTGGCTGAATTCAGCTAAATTTAGTCACTCTCCTCTCTCACTGAAGGCGACATCACCCAGCTTGTTCCCACCATCCCCAATCCACACAGCACTGACACCAACCAAGCCCCAGAGATGTGTCCAGTGTCACCCCTGCAGGTGACAGGCTCAGTGAGTTCCAGGATTCCTTTCCTGCACCCAGGAGACTGGATCAGGAGGGGCAGGACATTCCCTGTGCACCCAGGTGCTCCAGGAACAGGTTAAGGCCATTTATCTAACCAGCAAAACAGCTCGAAAAGCATCTTCTACCAAACAGCAAACTTCAGGGTTTGCAAAGGATGCTGGAAAAGCACTGCTGACTCTACTTTAGCTAATTCCCTTCCCCTGCCCTTCCAAATCATTCTGTTCCCTGTGGCAGATTAGTGATTAAGAGGCTCTTCTACCAGCCACACGTGGGGTAAGTGATGACCCCAAACTTCATATCACCAGCCTGTTTGTTGCCCTCTCCTTTCATCCTGTACTCTCCACTCACACCTCCCCCACAAGGAATTCTTCCTTAATTTTGGAGCTGTGGAAAAAAAAAATCAAGTTATTCCAGCTGCTCACACCTCCAGGCCCCATTTCCACCTGGAGGTCCTCCAGGGATGAGTGGAGATTAATTGTGCTCTCCCCAAAGTCCTTACTTTGATAAATGAAATTTGCCTACGTGCTTTGTCTGGGAAGAGCAATTTCGAGCAGGTATGGAGAGCACACAGTGCAGCAGTTCAGCACAATGCAGTTGGGAGCCTGGTTAATTGACAAGGAAAAATAGAAATAAACCTTCCAAGGGCTGTAGGGAACCAGGTTACAGTAGTGGGGGAAGTGAGAGAGGTGTGGAAAGGATCACTGAGCTGGGCAGGGGAGGAGGGGAATGCTGAAACCTCTCCACTGTGGTATCTGCTGGGTGACCTGGGCCAGCCAAGAGGGCTGGGGGTGTAAAATAAAAAGTGATCAGTGAGAGAAGAGGTCCTGGCTGCTTTTAGGACCAGTGTGACACCTCCTACCTGTCGTTGTAGGACACGAAAGAAAGATGAGAGACCCCAAATATTTCAGAAGGCAAAGAGCATAGAAAAAAGGCTTTTATTGTCTAATTATTAGTACCTTTTATAAGGTGTTCCCGTACAGACTTAACATGGTTGGTGAACAGGAACGACACCTCTCTAATGCAACTGGTTAAACTGGAGAAACAGCAAAACACCAACTGCAGAAAGATTGTTTTGAGGAAGGAGAGTTGTTTGCCAAGATTGTTTTGAGAAGAAGCTTTCTTGAGAAATTTTTCCTTGGGAAAAGTCAGCAGCTGCCAGCAGGCTAAAATCTCTCAGACCCAGAAATATCAGGCCCACATCCTACCCACGAAATGAGATGTAGCACGGGCTTCATTTGTACCACACCTGAGCTGCACCGTCCTTCCTGAGGACACAGCATCACCTCCCGCATCCAACACCAAGTCTCTTTGTTCTCCAAATGGACTTGATTTCCCTGGATTTTGGTCTGACTCACCCTTGAATAATTTGATCAAGCCTGGTGCCTGGAGTATTCTTACGCTTAACTAATTGCTTGTTTTGGAAGGTGGTCTTTCCCCCCCAAATTAAAAGGTGTGCTCAGCCAAGGTAATCCTCTCATCCATTAATGCAAGTTACCAAAGCTACCGCTCAGCTTTTGAGGGCTGGAAAACTTAAAAGAGCGTCCTATATTGAACTGAATCACAAGTACTTCTCCATTTCATCAATATTCCCTGAACTTCCCACTCTGAATTGCTGCAGGAGAAAGTGTCTTCTCCTATCAGTGTCCTTACATTCAGATTTTTAATCTTTCATGCCGCCTGCTGGGACCGTCTGAAAAAGGAGCCCAGAATAACCACAGTGATCACAACAATTCTAAACTTTGAACCTAAATTCATCCCTTTGGCACCTGTGATTGCTGAATTTGAGCCCAATTTGACACCGCCCTTATTTTGACGCAGATTTGCCACAACGTTTCTTTTGCCATGCGCCAGTTCAATCACAAACACTCTGTCTCCACGCTGAACTTCCCCCCTGCAGACTGCAAGAAAATGGCTTGGCTCCCTTTCCACTGCTTTCTTTTTATTCCATTACGTCAGGTAAATAAACAAGACTAGTTTGCATTAACTTGGTACATCACTTAAAATTTCCTGCAGTATTTTTTTCTCCTGAAAAGATAAAAAAAAAAACCAACCCCAAAGCACGCAAGCCCCATGCACTGGTAACCTGTATACTAAAATATCCATATTCTTTCCTATTCTAGGGAGAAAGAGAAGGATAGAAAGCAAGAGGAATTATTATAACATCTCCCCAGGTGGAAAATGTTGATTCTTTCATGAATTTTATTACTGGTGTTCAAAGGCCAAATCCTGCCTGAGCTTAATTTTCAGTCCACCTATTTTATATAAATGCTGGAGTAAGATGGACGAAGAATCTGGCCAAATTCACTCTGGTAGGTTAAAAAGGCACTGGATACGTGCCTCCTACAGTTTTGGGGGAGTTTTTTGTGACTTCCAAGATCTGGTCTCTTGGTTATAATTCATCCAGTGACAACTCTTAGAGCAGAACCAATCCACAGAGATGCCAAGGAGGTGGCTCTGCTCACTGTCCTCATCCCCAGTGACAAACTGACAGAACAGGTGCCCACCTTCACCCAAGGCCCTGCAGACTTGAGATCTGCTCCAGCAGGCAAATGCAGGCAACCTATTTGAGAAGGCTGAAATAACCATCAGACTGGATACCTCTTAGAACCAAGGAAATGAACTTTTGGACCTCGTGATGCCCCTCCTGAGCTCCACAAGAAGATGAACGTTTCCAGTCCAGCTCACTGGCCGTGCTGCATTTAGAGCACCCCAGCATTTGGCCTTCTACAACAATTTCATTTCTTTTTGCAAGGAGGAGGCAGCACGTCCCACGGGCACCCTTCCATTCACCTGTGCAGCTATCTGTTTGAATCCTCTGCCCACTGGGGTGTGCAAAAACGTCTCTTTCCTCACCTGCCTCCCTGAATGGACATGTGGGAGCTGCTGCTGCTGACCTGGCAGTGAACTGCACTGATGGGAGCTGCTGCAGCACCTTGGCCTTGACCTGGGGGAACCAGGGCTGCCTCCATAGCACTGCTACCACAGCAAGGCAGAACAGCCCTGTGTCTGCTCCACTTCTGATCTGCTCTGGCTTTTGGGGACCTCACACCCTCAGAGCTCCCCTCAGAGCCCCAGCAGCCCCAGGCTTTGTTCAGCCATTTACACACCAACAAAAAGTGAGAGCAGACTGCAAAGGAAGACAGAAAATCAGGGGCTCTGTGGCCAGCTGGGCAATAAACAGGCACCTCCACTAATAGGATTAAACTCTTGCTAGATTACAAGTTTACAAACAATCAGACTGGGGCCATGCCCTCAATTTGCAGCGCTTGACGCTACAGGTGGCAGCTCTGGGGCAGGCACACACATTTATATTTGGGAGTTCAACATAATGCCCTCATCCTCTCCATAGCCAGACATTTTCCTATTTTCCTTTCAGCACATTAAGTGGATCCCTCAGTCCCTCTGTCCAGGTTCATTTCCCTGTCTCTTGCTGCCACACTGACAACTGGTGCCTGGTAATGGCCCCTGCACAGTGGAGAAGCCAAGTGCAAGCTGGAGCAGATGTCTGCTCAGTGAGTAAAAGAAAGATCTGAAAATTACCTCCATAGAAACCTGGAGGAAACATGGGAGCTTGTTTTGTGTTCTGCAGGTAAACAGACAAATGGCTGGATTAATGAAGTCCAGTTCTGCTTACAGGTTCTCGGATGAGATTTGAACCCCAGGATTCCAGTCTGTCTGTTCAGTGCATCCCTGTAAATTAATGGGCCAGAGCAGGATCTCCAAAGGTGCTTGTCCTACCCCCCAGTGGTGGAGAAGAGGGGAAGGGGCCACGTCCTGGACAGTCCAGCTCTGATCCAGGCCAGTAGCACAACCAGAACGAAAATAAAATAAATTATTTTGAGGGAAGCACTTCTGAGGAAAGCATCCCTTCTAAGGCAGGCAGGAGAAATGATTTCTTGGAGCTCTCAGCTGTGAAAAGCAGCTCCTCTGCCACAGCCTGAGCAGCTCAGCTTTGGCACTGAGGCAATTCCTCAGACAAAGGATGTGCCAGAGCTGGGTTACATCCCTGCTGCACGGGGTGCTGCGTGCTCAGCCCCACTGCCCTCACCTCCCCTCTGCTCACACAACTCTGCTAGAAGGATGCAGCTGCTTAGAAATGATCCTGAGCTGCTCGGATAAATTAGGAGAGATTTTTTTTCTTCTGCACATTTTGTTTTTCCTCTGCAGCCATGAAGAAGACAAACACTGAACCTCCTGCCTGGAGCTGCCTCAGATGCTGGCAGGGAGAAAACAGTAAAGGTTGTTTTGTCTGGTGCCTAAGTGGATAAAATGGCAGATTTGCCCTAAGAGAAAACTGGTAATTTCTGAGACTGGCAGAGCAATGCTCCTGCTAACAGTATCATGCTCAAAATCCTCTGTACACCCTCTCCAAGTGCATTTTTAAACTGTTAGCACTTAAACAAGGCACAACACTGTTAGGAAGGACGAGGGAAAGCAATATGAACTACATCACTTTGGTTTTAAAAGCAGCTTTAGGAACAGATTATCAGCCAGTGTAAGTCAATAAATCTGCACTGCTTTTAATAGAGTGACCCAGGCTGATGTGAGTTCTTCCTCTGCAAATAGCACCTCGGACCTCCCCTCTTACAGCATCTCAAATTCATGCTTTGGGGACATTCCATTGTCAAGAAGGATCTATTTTTCCAACAGTTCTCTTGCAAACATATCCCCAAGTGTGACAGCCAGACAACTCCCATACCAGCCCTGCTAATGGATTTCTGCAGAGTCTAGACCTGCGTGCACTGTGCTTTTGGGAATATGTTTTTTTTGAGTGCTACCAGAAATAGCACCTCCACCACTGTGCCATCCATTACATGGGTGCTACCCACAAGGAATTCTTTCGCAGCTCTCCACTGAGAGTTCAGCACTTTGCCCCTAACTAAAAGGAAGAAAAGGGATAGAAACCTTGAGTATCATGCCTGGTTATTACAAATAAACTGTGGCACTGGGGATGTTCCCAGTCTTGGGGCCGAGGTCCCCACCTGCAAAGTGTCACAGAGATTAATCCCTCCCCAAGGTTGGATATTTTCCCTCTTACAGGTATTATGTAAAATCTGAAACAAGGCTGAGGCCGCTCCAGCCATGTCCATTTCTGCATTCAACAAGATGCACTGTTTTTATGGGAGAGCAAGCAGAAAGTGCTGAAGCAGCACTGGGCAACAGAGAGCAGGCTCTGCTTAGGCACCTTTAGTACAGGAAAATGCTGATGCAGGACATCAAGACCAGAAAATATCAGAATTGCTTTAGTCAGGCTGAAAAAATGACATGCAATTATCAAAACCATTAGAAAAGGCTGCATTTGCAGGGGACCCACCCAGAGACTTGATTACTGCCACAGCTGCCTCTGCATTTCTCAGGGGTTCCTTAAAATCACAAAATGAGCCCAGCCAGGGCAGGGACATCTGCAGGAGGGAACAGACCTGCACACAGGTCACTAAATCAATGCTAGACATGGGTAAAACAATAGAAAATAAAAGTAGCTCTTGGGGATGCTGTGACCTTTGCTGTTACAGATGCTTATTCCAAATGACAGAAGCATTTAAATGACTGGGTAATGGTTTCCCCTCCAAAATTGCATTTCTTGCTACATGAGACATTGCTGATTCCTAAATTATAGCTTGTCTTTAAGTAGGTTTTTCCAGTCCTTGCTCCACAGGAGCTGGCTGGGACAGTGATATCATTCCTAAGGAAAAGCCACAAACTTTTAAGTGAGCTACAGTCAAGTTCAATTAAAAACAACACGAGCATTTAGCGTTACAAAGAACAAAACTTTCTACAGCCAGCTGGCCCGGGGTGGGGTGGGGGGGAAATCCCATAAAATCAAGACTTATTTTGTGTAGCAGCAGATTTAAGTCAGTGTGCTGGCATTTGGGATGCAAATGCTGCAAGGGCTGCACGGGGAGAATGGACTCTGCTGAGGATGGGGATAAAGGCCTGACTGTTGAAGAGCCTCATTCTGCACTGGTGAAAAGCAAGTCCAAAGAGCAGCCCAGAGGGGCTGGAGCCACAACAAGAGAGCAGGCAGGGAGCAACAAGCTTCTGCAGTGAGGAATGAAGTAAAACAAAAGGCTGGGCTGGAAAGGCTTTGGCAGTGGACAAACCAGGACACATTTACACAGGTTTCTTCCAAATGGCCAGCTGAGCACTGCTGCCTGTGAAGCTGTCACACAGCGTGCTGTGATCCCAGTGAGATCCACCCAGCTCAGGTGTCTTGGGTTGCAGTGTGTAACCAAAAGTGTGTATTCT
>VXBN01001441.1:607424-683481 GCA_013397395.1 Sinosuthora webbiana | reverse complement strand
CAACAGGGGGTCAGGTTGGGTTCTGACTCTCTCAGGGCTTCTAGGAATTTTTTTTGTTTGTTTGTTTGTTTGTTTGTTTGTTTGCTTGGGTTTTTTTACTACTTCTTTTGTTATTTTCATATTCCTAGTAAAGAACTGTTATTCCTATTCCTGTATCTTTGCCTGAAAGCCCCTCAACTGCAAAATTATAATAATTCAGAGGGAGGGGGTTCACATTCTCCATTCCAAGGGAAGCTCTAGCTTTCCCTGGCAGACACCTGTCTTTCCAAACCAAGACATCAGGGCATGAGGAGGCAGAGCAAACAGGATGGGGGAGGGATGCTCCACAGCAGCACATCCAGGTGCTTAATTGGCATCCAAAATTATCTCCACAACCAGGAGCACAAGAGATACAAACGTGGCCCACCTGAGGCTGAGGAAAGGAGCCTCTGTGGTGTGTGAGGCAACGGGTTCCCTGTTGTGAGGGGAAACCAGTGCACCCCTACTGTCAGAGGTGACAATTCAGGAGCAGAGCTGGTTTTCCCCTTGTCATGGAAGGGCTTGGATCATCAGGCTGAGGTCACGGCCTGTGGAAGTGTTCTACAGACTTCAGTGAGCTTTGGACAAAGCTCTGCAGCTGGCCAAGGAATAAATTTCCATGCCTGAGAGATTAATGTATATCTGTATAGGAAAAGGTGAGTCCAAGGCACTGCCCAGTCCCTGCCAAGTGCTGTGCTCCAGCCCCATTAGTACTTCTTGGAGGTTACATAATAATGTAAATTACAGGTTTATTCAGGGTGACACCACCTGCACTGATGGACACTTCCTCCAAGCTGAGCCCAGGACTCAGGGAGCCGTGCCAAGCTGCAGGGCCCAACCTGGATTGCTGCAGGGCTCCAGAGGGAATCCCATTCCTCCCACTCCTGCATTGCCCAGGGAGCATTTCCAGCTAAAGCAAAGAGTCAGCCAGGGGCAAAATGAAGGACTCGGTAGGTTAATGGTCTCATTTGGTGTGGCAAATCCTCTGAAATCCACTGACAAATCAGGAACATAATCCCTTCTCTTTTATTAGCGACATGCTCCCTACAAATCGGAGACCAGAGCTTCCCTAGTACCTCAAACTTGTACCCAGTGATTTCCCTCAAAAAGGATGGGCTCGTCAAACTGCCTGGTAGGAATGTCTCTGCCCCCAAACACAGTGAGGATTAAGGTGTGAAATTCCTATTAGGGCGAGGGGATTAGGCTGGTGGATTTACATAAGGATTTGACACAGAGGATCAGTTCATCGGCGGCTGATGCTCAGCCTCGGTGAGGGGCTAACAGCTGATGTTCCAGAGAGCAGGGAAGCTCCTCCTTCACAAATGTACTTACATCTTCCTGCACCATGCTGCCTGGAAAGGCCAATTCCTTCCTGATCCCCTCAGTGATGGCTGTAAACCCCAAAGCATGAGCTAGGGGATTGCCCCGATTATTGTCTCGACACATCCGAAAGTCGTCATGGGTGAGGAAAACTGCTGGATTTGGAATCAACAAAATCCATGCAAATGCCACGCATGCAAAAAAGTATCTGGGGAGCACCAGCTCAGGGATGAAAACTGTGCCATAAGTGCCTGTATTAGAGTGACAAAATCAGGGCAAAAAAAAAGAGATTATGGCTTAAGTGTGTGATTTTTTAAGAAAGAAATTCCACCCTGGCTGCTGTTTCTTCACTGAAAAGGTTCATGTAATAAGGCCCAGTGCAGGCGTGTGGGCATAAATAAAAGTCCAAAGCCCCCAGGTGTCCACTACAGCACCTGCTATGACAGCTCATGAGTGTGAGGCACTAAAATTCCGAGTCCTCGTTCTCACAATCAGATCAGAAGATCACACCAACGCAGCCCTTTCCCCCAGCAGCTCTGCATGCTACATTTGGCACTGAGTTAGGCAGGTATGTTTCCACTTCAGTTCATGTTCCTCAGTCTTTTTTGACCTTAGCCCTGGGAGCAGAGCAGCCCAAACTCTCAAAAGGTATTTTTACCTCTTGGTACCTTCAGGGCTTTTGATCTGGGAGGAAAATGCCACAAACCAACAACACTTTCTGGTCTTGAGTTTAACAGCAGAGCCTTAGTGCATTCATACATCACTTTATCCATGTTAGTGTGCATTTCATCAGTGAACTGTAAACATTGGGAGTTTATTTGTTACCACATAGCACCTTGCAGAAATAAATTACCAAAAAGCCATTAACACCTGACTAGAATCAACATATTATTCATTGTTTTATCTTCCACAAAATCCAAGGAGCAGTGTGCTCTTCTGAGGCAGAGGAGGAGCCATTCACAGCTATTTCACAGATATGACCTGCACAGCACAGGATTATTACAAAGAATGAACAGGCAGGCAGTCACACACTGGATTAAGGAACAATGATTCATAAATCCAAATCCCCGTCTCACATGTTGCTTTTATATCGAACCTGGTAAAAGCCTGCCTGAACCAGCAGTGGAAATCACACCTTTTCATTTCATTCCTGCATTTCTGAAATAACAGGCCACTTCTGGCACACGCTGTCACTCCCCTGACTCGCGAAGAGAGAAAAGGTGCACGCTAAAGGAGCCATAAATAGTATCTGCTGCTGCTCCCTTTTCTATTATGTTGACTTTGATTCTGGTCCTCGCAATTACTGGGAACAAGAGAAAGACAAATAAAATTATCCCAGCTGTTTGTGGCGGGCAGCCCTGGCCTCCCAGCTGAGAGCTCTTTGTGCTGCTGAGAGCGTCACCAAGCAACCAGCCCTCGCAGCTGCGGAGAAGAAGTGAAAGCATGACTTATGGAAAGGAAGAACGCGTGAAGGCTGGGGCTGAATCGAGCTCAGCTTTGTCTCCTGCCTAGATGTGGCACCAGAGGTTGCCCCCGGTGCATCTCGCCCGCTGAGGGGGCAGAACCCGGATGCTTGCTTTGTTTTAGAGGCCAGGCCCTTGCAGAACTAAGACCAGGTATCCTGTGAGCTGTGCAATGAAAAGAAGGAGGATTCAGTGTGTTATGATGCTGTTGAGATTTCTACTCCCCGTCAGTCTTAGCTGGTGGTCCAAAAAGCAGCAGAAGGTGGCCCAGGATGCAGCTGCCAGAATGGCTGCATTGTCCCAGCTGTAAGTCACACCCACGAGCAAGTGAAGTGGAGGTGAAAAAAAGATTGTCTGATAATTGGAACAATATGGCAAAGAAAGCAAAGCAAACAGGCAAGTCCCCATGCACACGGGCAGGGAGTGAATAAAATGGGAGGAGGGGACATGGAGAGATAAATGACCATTCAAAGTGTGCTCTGCTTGCTCCTGATTGTGCAGCACTGTTTACAGAGGGGCAACAGACATCCTTCCTGCAGAATTTAGGCAAGGCTGAGAAACCCTGGCTGGCACCTTCCCTGAGCCACAGCATTCCCCAGCCCTCAGCAGCCTCACAAACGAGTCCTGTTTTACCTAAAGGCAACGAAGACAGAGATGCGTGAAAACTCTTCCGGCCTGGACATTAAAGACAAATTGACAAACTCATTTCAGCTCCCTGTGAGTTTAAATGTGTCACAGCAGCCCAGCCTGAAAACAGCAAATTAATTGCCTTGCTCGTGGTCACACGGTGCAGCTGGATTCACGCCAGGACCCACTCCTGAATACCTGCAGCACATTGTCACTCATCTGTGACAGCGGATATTTCCTGGGGCAATTACCTTCTTCTGCTTTTGAGAGAATGAAGGTCTTTGTGAGCTGTGCTGGGAAGAAAAAAAAAAACCAAGCTGGTTTTCACTCATTATGAGATCTGTAAAAGAGTGTTCAGTGTGCTTTTGGCCCAACTTTATTTTCCCTTCTCCGCTGTCTGTTTTACACTACACTGAACACATGCAGCTGGAAACAGCCCAAACAATGCACGTCAGGACCAGACGGCATTTTCTGCAGCATCTCCTTTTTGGAAGAAAGGGCCTGCTGCAGAAATGGTGTAAAAGGGAGCAGCTCTGCACTGCTTGGCAGTAAATCACCACCTGCTGCCAAGAGCAGTGCAAAAACTTCTGCGAAGAAACTCATGATATGGATGAAAATTCAAGGAAAAGCAGACATTTCAAGAGCTGTTCTCCATTTTAAAACGGCAAGAAACGCCAAGACTGTAAAGATCTCTGTTGCTCTACAGTGCTAAAAATAACATTTGCCAACAACTCCACGGAGTCTCTTGTACAAAATTCAGCCTTATGGCTTTCATTTTGATTGTGAAATGAACACATCATTTTGCAAACCTCCGTGACTGGGGTTGTCTGAAATGAAGGAAATCCCCGGTACCATTTACTCTCAAAATATTAAAATTCACTAGAAGCAGAAGAAAAGATGCTTCAAATTTCAGCTGGTATTAAGAGATGTAAGTTCTTGTTCCTAATCCATTATGAAGGGCTTTCAAGTAGGCAAGAATAACGTCCTTAGATCCTAATGCTGGCTACCTAACTCGACTCTTTGATACACTTCATTTACATGTAATCCTGCAGCCTGCCAGCAGTTGATAAGGTTCCTGATATCTGCACATTTGAGAAAGAGAAGTTTATGTTGGGCTAAAGCTGAGCTCCATGATGGAAGGCTGCTCAGGTTTAGGGTTTCACACAGAGTTTTGGTTGCCTGCAAATGCTTCTCAGCATTTCTCCCCAAATAATTTATCTGCCAAGTTTAAAATTCTTGACCAAGTTGAAATGGCTGCATTGGATTTTTGCTCTTTTTTCCCCCATTACTAAAATATTCTACGAGTTCCTGTTAACACTGGGTGGTGGGAGGAAAGTGAGGGGTGTATTTTTCTCTCCACTCCATTTATACTATCTGGGAGATAAAAGGAGAGCAAACGTTACAGAAGTGGCTGAGAGAAGCTACAAATGCTGAGTTAGTGGCTTTACAGCACGTCTGAGTTCAGGGTGGACAGGTCCATACCCAGCAAGAGCAAGACATTTACAAGCACTAGATCTGATGTCCCTCGTGTAAAGAGCAGGGTCATTTCCATGCAGTTTTGACAAACCCATTTCAAAGGTTGCAGCACAAAGTCAGAGAACAGTTTGTGTTGGAGGAGACCTTTAAAGGGAATCTCATCCAACCCCCCTGCCACGGGCAGGGGCACCTTCCACTGTCCCAGGCTGCTCCAAGCCTTGTCCAACCTGGCCTTGGACATTCCCAGGGATCAGAGGCAGCCACAGCCTCTCTGGGCACCCTGTGCCAGGGTCTCCCCATCCTCATTGTCAAAAACTTCTTCCTTTTATCTAATCTAAATCCACCCTCTTTTAGTTTAAAACCATTACACCTTGACCCAGGATAAAAATGTGCCCCCATCTTTATTATAAGCCCCCTTTATTTACAGAAAGGCTGCACCATGCCATGCAGTGGGATAAGATGTGTCACCTGGCTGTAGAAATTCAGTGTATTCCCCATCTGCAGGGCTACAGCTGGAGCTCCTCTCAACATCTCTGCACAACTGGAAACTTTGGGTCTCCAAAAGAGAAGTAAGTGAACCTGGCAGCCAGGTCACCTCCATGGTCAAACTCCCCAGGTTCAAAGCTTCAGACACAAAAATACGGCAAGGCTGGGCAGCAGGAGGTGACTGAGCACTCAGCCCTGCAGAGAAAACAGGCTCTGAGCATTTGTTACCCCCTCCATGTCTCACCAAAGCCCCAAAACACTTCATGAACACGAGTCCCCAATGCTGCAGGAGCCAACCCAGCCCTCCTGGGTGCTCCAGGAGATGGGAGCACAGCACAGACACTGCAGCAGCTCTTTATTCCCCTCCTTACTCTCAGACACGTCTGAGAATGTGGGGAGGTGAAGTGGAAAGGTAAATGGAATACAGAGATATTTCTAAAAGCTGCTCCTTTCTGTGTGAATTTTGAATGGATACCATATGCTTTAGCATGCTGCTTTGATTCTCCCCTCAGATATTATTTACTAGCCTGCCTCAGCAAGGCGATCCTCTCTCCAGAATAGATATTTTTAGTTTAAAAAAACAAATACAAGAGTAATTTCTACCAGCGCTGCTTTGAACTTACAATCGTCCATTACGCTGCCTGTTCATCTCAGTCTCCCAACTTTTTTATTACAACAGTCCTTCCATCATCTTCACCAAGTGCTTCCACCTCCAGATCGCTCAAGATAGTAAACACCACTTGTTTCTTGATATTTTTTTTATTCTGATAAGAAGTTATTTCTACCCTGGTTTCTTCTGCTAAACCACTTCCAAATCTGTGATAATATTTTTGCTTCTTATCACTACCTCAGGTTCCTTCACAGGTTTTTGAAGGATCCTTTCTTTCCTCATGAATTTTGAAGTCCAAATGTTTATTGGCTCTCCCCCACCCATGGTTTTATTATTTTATACTAACAGATCATCAAGGTGAAAGGGGTTTTTGCACGTTCCAGCAGGTTTTTTCACAATTTTCTCTCTCACTTGATTTATCTAGCACAGAAGCTGAGTTTCCTGGTGTATTTTCATCACCAGACACGCAGAGGAGAGGACAGCAGGTACCCTTAGTCCCACTCTGCTCCTCTGTCTGCACTAATCTGGGCATGAGGGAGTGAGGGAGGGCACAAGAGATGATGTCAAGAGTGCGGGGGCACAGCAATAACTTGAGGAAATGCTTCTTTCACAGCAGAGTGCACACGCCAGGGAATGCTTTCCTAAACCCATTTCTGTTCCCTGTTCAGAGAACCTGAATAAAGGCAGAAAAAACACCTGCAGCCACAAACTGTTCTGCCAGGAGCACAGGGAGGTGTTTCAGGTGGGGGCTTGGACTGCTCTGCCACGGCCAGGGACTGATGCCCATGGCCAGGGATTGATGTCCATGGCCAGGGGCTGATGTCCACGGCCAGGGATTGATATCCATGGCCAGAAATTGATGCCCATGGCTAGGGATTGATGTCCATGGCCACAGATTGATGCCCATGGCCAGAAATTGATGCCCATGGCCAGGGATTGATGTCCATGGCCAGGGGCTGATGTCCACAGTCAGGGACTGATGTCCATGGCCACAGATTGATGCCCATGGCCAGGGAGTGATGCCCATGGACAGAGATTCCTGTCCATGGCCAGGGATTGATGCCCACAGCCAGGGACTGATGTCCACAGCCAGGGATTGATGCCCACATCCAGGAATTGGTGCCCACATCCAGGAACTGGTGCCCACACCAGGGATTGACGCCCACAGGACCCGAGCTGTGGGTCCTGCAGCCCCAGGGGATGCAGCAGCAGAGGAGCAGCAGGCAGCAGATGGTGAGGGCAGGGCAGTGAGGAAGGAGCCCCAGCCCTGCTCTCCCCTGCTGCCCTGCAGGCTCAGGGGCTGCATAATTATCCCTGTGGAGCCAATAAAAGCTCGTTGAGCTCATTGTCCTCCAGATAACAGAGCTCAGACCTGGAGGACTGGCAGGACTGACCTCTCATGCCAGTTCTGACTGGAGCAAAATCCCCTGGAAAAATCCTGCTAATGAATGGGGCATATTATCTCATGTTCCCCACGCTGGGTTTTTGTTCATAACTAAATCCCCCACTGGGAAAAAAAAAAAAAGAAAAAAGAAACAGTAGAAGGTAGGATAGATCCTACACCCACTCTAGCTGAAAAATCCTTGTTCTGAGGTATTTTTCAAGATAAAAAAATACAAAAGCACCATGAGCTCATACACGCTAATTTCCTACTTACTTTAGATGATGTGGAAAATTTTAAAACTCTTAATAACAATGAGATTTGCATTTATGTCAAAGAATAATGTAAAAGCAAGCAAACATTTTGAAAATGCAGTTGAAGACCACAGTGACATGCCTTTGGTTTTGGTTTATTAGGGTTAGGGAACAAAAAACAATAACATGGCTCGGGGAGATGGGAGCACAATAGTCCCTGGGATTCTTTAACTACAGGAAGAGTTCAGATTGCTTAGACAGCAAGTTGAGCTGCAGAGCTGCGCTGTACAACACTCAGTAAAATGTATTTATACAGATAAAAATGTGTTTACTCACACACACAGTGCCTACAGTTAACCAGGCAACTAGAACTGGGATTAACAGTATAGATTATTATCACATATCCACTGTATAACATCCAGCAAGGCCTGGCTGCACATTCACAGGGGACAGGGTGTGCCTGTGGCTCGGAGCAGTGAATGCTCTGGTTATTAGCCCTGCTTATTCCTCCCCATTCAGCCTGAGCAAATCTCCAGGAGCAGGCCTGCAGTTCCAGCTCCGTTTTAATCGATTTGCTGCAGCCTGAGGAGCACTGGGACAGCCCTCAGCTCTCACAGCTCCTCTCTGCACCTCCCCACGTGTGCAGACCTACCTTAGCCAGCTCTGAAAAGCTCCAGGGATTGCATCCAAATCTTTTTTTTCCTCCCCAGCTCCTTTAGACACACTGTTACGACACATTTCAGTGTCTTTGGTCACTCCTGGCAGAGCTGAGGGTGGATGGAGGCTGCATCCTCTGCACATGAGCAAGGCTGTCACTCCTTCCCTTGCTGGCCCGTAAAAAGACCTTTGTTGTCACTGGCATTGTGGCCAAAAGAAAAGGTTCTGACAACCTCTCACACTGATAGGGCCCTTTGCAGCATGGATTAATTTCCTAAATATTCCAGCTCCATCAAGATCCAGGTGCTACACACAGAAATGAATAATCACTGCTTCAGCCCAAGTGCAGTCTCAGAGGCAGGAAAGAAGGAAATGCTGGCTGACAGCTCCATCACACCATTTCTCACCAGCCTCTGCTACCCTGTTCTTTGCCTTTATTCACACCTAGAGCAGGCTTTTCCTGGAGAAAAGTGTGAACTGTGTCAGAGCTTACCTGCCACTGAGTGAAAACAGCTTTTGGGTTGAAGGCCACTAAGGGCTGGGGAGGGGAAAGAAGAAGTGGTTTCAGTCAGTGAAGAAAAAGAGGTGAACTTGCAACGAGATGTGGAACATGGCACCAACCACCACGGGATTCTCAGGGTGAGTCCCCCTGAGGGAATTCAGGAGGTATTTGCTCAATCTTTGAGCTACTGCAGGTAAGGAGAGGTGAGCAAAAAACAATAATGTGTGATGCCACTCCCAGCCTAACACTGAGGAGCCTGGCACACCAGAGTGGGGAAGACATTTCCCCATTACAAACAGGGGAAATTCACATGTTTGATTATTCCAGGTGATCAAAATAAGATGTTTAGAAGAATCCACACCCGTGCTCAGGATATTTTAGGTGTAACCTTCTCCCTGTCAGAGCAGGAGGGACTCTCATTCACACTGGTGGGATTGCTGCTGAAGCATCAAAAAGGAACCAGAAACTTAAGTTTCCTATAATGACACAACTCACAATGGAAAAAAAAAAAACCAACAAGGCTTTCTTGGCCTGTCCACAGCTCCAGATATTCAGCCTTATTTCCCTTGCTCATTTTCAGCCCATTTATTCCAAGATAAACCCTCTGGCACTACAGTGAATAATCCACTTCTCTCCTGGGATTCGGAGTGAAAAGGGAACATGTCACTCTGTATGACAGAGAGAACTGCTAAAATAAAGATGCTACTGAGGATCGAATTTTTAGCATACGTCTCTTTGGGGGTGTGAATAGCACCAGGATGCAGAACCAGGGGCCACGTACTCCTGGGTCACCAGGTCACCTCTGACTGCATCTTTCAGTAATTTTGACAGCCTGCCATCTGTGACACGAGGAGCAGGTGTTCATGTGGAGCGTGGTCAGTGCATGGCTCTAAAATCAACCATTTCCAGCAAACAGCAACTCCGGAGCTGCTTGCGGGCTGGGAGCCTCACTGCCTGGAGAGAAAAATGGATTTAGCAGAGGTTTTTAGCACAGCCAGGATCTGTGTAACAGCACTGTGCCAGTGAGGACACAGCAGCAGAGCCCTGTGCATGGCAGGCAGCAGGATGACACCTCCTCCAGAGCCTGAGAGTGAGGCAAAGCAATGCAAAACATCCAGCAAAGTGTGCTGGGTGATGTTTTCCTCCACTGCCTCCCCTTGCCCTACACACAGAATTATAGAATGGTTTGGGTTGAAGGGGACCTTAAAGCTCATTTAGTGCCAGCTGGACAGTGCCAGGGATGGGGCAGCCACAGCTTCTCTGTGGGCCTCACCACCCTCACAGGGAAGAATTTCTCCCCAATATCTGATTTAAATCTGCCCTCTGACAGCTGAAATCCATTTTCCCCTGTTTCCATCACTACCTATCTTGGGGAGTGGTCAGAGACCACACCAATGGTAACCAGGTCAGCACAAGGAGAGCAGGAGGTTTGATCAAGGTCTGATCAAGAGCTCAGCTGCTGAGATCAGCCTGTGCCTGCTCTAAGAATCACAGGAGTTGGGACTCACAGTGCTCCAGACAGGCCCCTCTTCACCCAGATTCTGTGGCCCACAGACCCAAGGAAACAGAAATTAATAACCATAAGGTTTCTAAAGAACATCTTGGAAAGTCTTCTGAATATTTCATCGTAAGTACTTAGATACACACTCGTGGAAGCCGAGCTTGTTCATTCGAGTGAGAGCTAAAATCCTTGTGGGATACCTGCGGACTAATTGGTTTTGTCTGTGTTAGTGTCTAGTCACTGCATGAATCAGGCAGTGCTGAACCTCCAGCCTGCACTGAGAGCTCCCTGAAGATGGAGAACCAGGCTGTGTTGTCTGGCTCTATAAGTGACTTGGGTTCAGAAGTTCTCCAGCCCATACATTATTACTAATCCCCCTCGCATGACACACGGCTGCTGCAGAGGAGTGATCTCACGCAAGCACCCTAAAGCCAGAGCATCTGCAACAGCCCCGGGGAGGAGAGAGGCTGGGAGTTAATTAATCCCCATCCTCAGTGATGTGGGCAGGGATCCTGCCTGCTCAGTCCCTCGGCCCAGCCAGACCCGTCCCTTTGCTATCCAAACGGGAGATTTATGTGGGGCCTGGCAAATCTCAGCTCCGAGAGGAAAGGGCTGAGGAGCAGATGCGAAGCAGACCCGGGTTTGTTGTTCCAGCTTTGTGCAGCAGGGAGGGAAGGTGCTGCTCCCCTTGGCACTGGCTGCTGCAGGAGCTTTAGCAGAAGGTGGGAAACGGAACACCCTGCACCCCTCTCCTGCTCTTCCCTCTGATTTCCTTCAAGGCTAAATTCCAGCTTTACACAAGTGAATGAAGCTTCTTGTTTTGGGGTCACTTCAGTGAGGTTTTTAGTATCCTAAAGGGCAGGCAAGAGCTTAGAAGGACGAGTTGCTTTGACATCCTTCCCCTCAATGTGTGCAATAGCACAAAGCAATTTGCTCACTTTGTAGCCTTGAACCTGGTGCCTCAGGGGGTGAGTTAATTCCTGCCAGGGCTCTGCAGGGAATTGGTTCCCTCTGATCTTCCAGCAGTGCAGATGTTACTGGGTACAGTCACACAGGTGTCACCTTCTTCCTGAGCACCAATTACAGATCACAGCTGTTGGAGGCATTTTTATATTTCTGCACAAACCACCTTCCATGTCTCATTGATACAATTTCATTGATACAATCAATAGATCTACATTACCCTGGAAGAGCCTGGTCCACAGCTGGTATCAACACCTGAGTGTTGAATTTTTTACTACTTTTTTTTTCCAAATACCAGCTTAAAATCACTGCAGCAACTCCAAAGTTTGGCTTCTCCAGTGCAGCTTGTAGGGATGCCTTAGCACAGTATTTAGGAGATGCTTTATCAACTAATTTATTGACTCTGATCACCAAGTCCCAACCTTAAACTTGCTGTAAACTTTGCCATCCTTCCAGCTTCTCACCCTGTGGCTGCTGCCCTTCCCCAGTGCAGGAAATCTAAAATGAAATGGCAACTTCTTGCCTGGCCAGGAGAGGTGGGCTGGCCCCGGGGGCGTCGGCATCAGCTCTGCAAACAGAGAATGAACTCCCCTCATCACCTGCCACTCGATATCCTTATCAAAGCTCAGGCTGCTAGAGGGGACCCTCTTATTAAGACTGGAAATTCTTTTGGGAGCGCAGTCACAAGTGCCCTGACATATGGAAATGGATGTAATTTCATCTGAGGAGACAGCCAACACTCAGATGGAGCAGCAGCACTGTGCCTGGGCAAGGGAACAGCCAATGAGCAGGGCATGGGCCACTTCTCCCCATGTTTGAAGATTTCAAAGGCCAGAGGACATCACTGCATGTTATCGTGCCTAAAGCCACAGTCTGCTCCCTGCTTGTTGACCAGAATATCTCTATTTATGTGCAGCTGAAGCACATAAGCTCTCCTTGCTCTGAACAGCACCTATTCTGCTGATTTTTGATGATGGTAATTGTTGGGTCACACATGGGGTGTTCAGTTAATTAAGGCATGGCAATAAAACAGCTGGAGAAAAGGACGAAATTCCACACCACAAAAAAAAATCTTAATGCCAAAGTACAACTGAACATGTCTGATGAATTTGTTTATGCCAGAGCATCACCAAACTCAGCAACAACCGAAAAAAAGGGACTGATTTTTGTCACTGCATCTCTTCAGGCCCTTGGCTGAACAACTCACAGACCCTGGGATAAAACACAGGGCAGGGAAAGAGAAGTTCAGTGTGCACAGAAGCTTCCACAGGTCACTCAAAAGCAGGAAGGAATGCAGGCAGAGCCCACCTGCAAAGCAAGGTGCTGACAGCAGCTGCACTGGGCTGCCAGTGATGGAGCAGCCTCCTCTTCCCCAGGGAACACCAACCCATTGTCCTGAACAAGCAGGACAGTAAATCTACACAACCTTTGCAAAGCCTGGCTCAGCCTGCTGCATTCAAAATATCTGAATGCAACTTCATCCACGGTCTCAAGTTCTGCTTTCTAATTTGGTTTGTTAACGACACGAGGCAGGAACTGTCATCACGTGTCCATAAAGCAGCCCAGGAATCCAGACTCATTTGGGGCATTGGGTAGAACTAAGAGTTTAAAAGAGGAGGAAGAATCTACCAAAATAGCTGTTTTCCAGCACAATCCACAGGCCTGACCAAATTAAATCCTGAATGTGTGTATTTTAATTGTATGTATTACACATCTCAACATTTGTAGCCATGGAACCAAGTACTGACTTTGGCCCAGCATTGGTTTAATGCACTGAATTCTTTGACCCACACCATTTCCTGTACTCCATGGAAGCTCCAAAGTGAAATAAATTCTGTGATTCTGTGAAATCTCTGTTGTGATCCCCTGACATGACTCATTTTTGGTCAGCTATTTGAAAAATCTTTTGAGCTCATGCACGTGCATCAAGAGGTAATGATCTGCTCCAGGGAGGGAGGGAGCTTGAGTACAGACATTAGAAATATGTGCAAGTTAAATAAACTACTTAATCACAAGATGCTAATTTAGCAGCTTCAAGGGCCATATTTCTCTGGCCAACCCAAGACATAAAAAGACACAATTTCATAAAAATGACCTAACCCCACTGTTGTCTCGAGTGCCACATTTATTCAAACCCAGCCCACCAGCTCTCAATTAGCTGCTTTCGCACTCCAACTGCAGCAGGTCCGCAGTGCACAGAAATGTAATTATTCACACGCCACCCTGTCACTGCCACCACTGTCTGTACTTCTAAAGCATCTTGATTACTGCACTGATGAGCACCGTGGAAATGCCTATAAATAAAATAATCATCTCCCCTCATTAAGTTCCAGCTCGTGGACTGAGGAAGGATGATTTCCCTTTGTACGTTCCTTTTGTAAGTTTTATCATTTCACAACAGAGGGAGCAACGTGCCTCTGATGGCACTCAAAGAGACAGACTGTCAGGATTCTTGTCAGCATTTCAGCTTTGAGCAGCTTGCATTTTTGCATGAATATTTCCTCCTGAAAATAAAGTGCTGTTTGTCAGAACCACAACGCATGCAGTAATCTCTTTCTAATGTCAGCATCAGACATGCAAAACCCCCTAATGTCATGTCAGGAGGTCAGATTTTACGGAGCAGTATGTCATGGAAACCCTAACAGCCAGCATAAGCCTCTAGCTCTGACTTCCACACTAAGAACACACATCTATAATAAAGAACAAGCACTGAAGGAAACCTCACACTAAAAACAAAGCCTTGGTGGACCAGGTTTGCTCTTCAGGAAGCTTCAGCAGCAATTGGTGCTGCAAACAAATATCAAACATCCACAGTTCCCCTGTTTGCAATAACTGCATTACTGGATGTACATTTGCACACATTGAAACTCCCATTGGCGCCTCCAACATGCAATCAAATATCTCATCTCATAAAATGGTGAATTATAAAGCCAGAGGAACAAGTTAAGTGTCCTATCAGGGCTGATCCTGTCTTGCTCTCCAGCCAGAGGAGCAAGGAAATCACCACTTGCTCCTGTAAACACATAAAAGGGAGAGAAGAGAGCAGTCTGATGGGAGCACATGGAGCATCCCTATTTCTGCACCATCCAAAGCAACATCTCCCCTCCAAACTGCCTGCAGCTCTCCAGGAAGTGAGGCCACTCACAGTTCATATTAAGATCCTCCTTCCCAGTTGGGAGAACAACAGGACTCTGTGCCAGCATGAGCAGGGGAGCTGCTCTCAGGCCAGGTCCAATTATGAAACCCTCTGCAAGGCTGCTGTGACCCCAAGGACACGGCCCTGTGCCCAGGTGTGATCACCTCAGCAAGCACAGGTCATTTGACTGTCCCCTTCCTCTCCCCCTGGTCTCCTGAGGTTTGCAGTGCATCACTCCTGGGATCACTGCTCATTTCCAGCAGGTCACTGTGCCTGTGGACAGTGCAGCTGGACAGTCACCCTCTCATGTTCCAGCTGTGCATCTGAGGAAGGAAAAGTGCTGTGTTGAGACAAGTGGAAAGGAAACTTTGGCAGACAGATGGGATTTTTTGTGTATCTGAAGCTGGAACCCGACAGTAACTAATGTGCAGGACACAGGATGGGACAAAGCAAGGACTACAGGGTGGTTTGGGTTGGAAGGGACCTTAAAGATCATTTAGTTCCAGCCCCCTGCCATGGGCAGGAACACCAGATTATCAGGTCAGAGTGGCATGCTGCTCTCAGCTCCCAGGCACTACACTTCACCCCTGGACTCTGCAGGACATTGGAGGAACCCGTATTTGGGATGAACATTTTCATTTGTAAAATCTGCATTTTCTTGGACAGAGCCAGTACTTGAATCATTTTCTCCAGAGACAAGACAGAGTTAATTTAAAGCAAAACCACCAACCCCTAGAATAGCCAGCATCCAAACCTACACAAGAGCTGTGCTGCCTCACTCCGGAATCTGGAGCAGGAAAAATAGTGACAAAAATAAGATCGTTCCTCAATTACAATAAACAGAAATGTTCAATCAAGCTCAGAATTGTCCTTGAAGAATCCAGCTCTTCCCAGCTCTAAAAATGATCCCCCACATTCCTTTAAGGCTTTTCATAGATACAGCAATACGAAGTGGCTCGTTGCTGTGTAGCTGCTAACTAGAGACAGATGTTTCCTTCGGTTCCAGCAACATGCAGACATGAAGCACATTTTGATGACCTGCTAAATATTTCTGACTCTTTCTGCACGTTACCCCCTCGTGCATTCAGTCAAGGGAATGCTCCACAGCTCCACACTTTCCCTGCTCACTCTGGAGCTGGCCAGCAGAGCGTGCTTGGATCAACCACTTCATCTTAGCAAGCCTTCACCAGAGGGCAAGGCAAGTCAAGCAGCACGTTTTCACCGAGTGAAGCCAAGGCTGGAGAGTTCCCCCAGTTAGTCCAGAGCTGGATCAGCCGGTGGCTGTGAGCCCAGCTCCCCCTGTTATTTATTTAGCTGGCCCAGAAGACACGCACCGCACGCCGGCGTGAGGGGCGAGCATCTGTTCCACCCAGACCCACGGCTGCATTCTTTACTTGGTATTAATACCAGGGAAAATTTAGTAACCTAACCACTGGCATGAGAAGCCATACTTCTAAGGGAACAGATGGCAGCAATCACCTCAGCTTAATTTTAGGCCCCAAGAACCGCTCTGAGTCAGCAAAGCCGCGCGGCGGGAGGGAGGAAGAACATCTGCAAAACCTCCTACCTGCTTCCCATCCAAGGTGTAGAGCTTTTTGACCACCCCTGTCTCCAGCTTGATGGCTTCAGTGATGTCAGTGAGGACCTGCTCGAAGGAGTGGGCGGTCTTCTTGTTGAGGAGCACGCGCACGGCCTTGCGGGGCTTCACGCCGCTGCGGATGATGGTCACCAGCTTGGGGCGCACGAAATCCTTGTTCTCCTTGGCCTGGGCGCTGTTGCTGCTGGCCAGGGACTGAGGGGCCTTCTGGTTGGCAGAGGTCTTCACGTTGACAGACCAGTTGGGGTTGACGTTCTTGGTGTACTCCACCTTCTTGAAGAAGTTGTCGGACGAGCAGACGTAGCTCTCCCCTTGAGGGAAGAAACGAGATTCTACGGTGACCACCTGTGCTCTTCCCCCGCGAATCACGCAAACCATTAATAACCGTTTCCATGTTAATAATTTCCATTAGCACTCCCGCGACAGCTTGTTCTTAAAACATTCTGCCTTGTTTTAGTGTTATATTTATGGTGTTTTAAAATATTTCCACAAAGTCAGCGAGTCAGCCATCAGCAAATACAGACAATCACACGAACCAAGGGTTAAAAGAGGTTGAGTCATAAAGGTATTTAAGTACTTGAAGAGGCAGCTAAGCCTTCCAAGAGCTTCAGAGCACCAAATTCATTTGACCACCCTGATTATTTTATAAATTTGCCAGTTTCCCCTTTATCTTTACAGTCCCAGGTACTTGAAGAGGCAGCTAAGCTTTCCAAGAGCTTCAGAACACCAAATTAATTTGAACACCCCGATTATTTTATAAATAATCATAAATAATAATTTATTATTTCATCATTATTATATATTAATTTTGTGATGATAAGAGAATATATAATAATAATTTATTAATATATAAATAATTTGCCAGTTTCCCCTCTATCTTTACAGTCCTAGGTACTACTCCAGTGTGTCATTCCCTGCCAAGAGGACATCAACATACATCCATAAAGTGCCTGCTGCATCATGCCTGAAAAATAATCAAAATCCTGTCCTGAACAGTCTCCACTAAAAGTAGCCTGGATAAATCCAGCAGGCATAACAAATATGCTCTGATAGAGCATCAGTGGTTTATTAGGGAACAGACCCAGTGGCAGCTGAAATTAAACACTGCACCAAATACCATTCCTCGATTTACATGGCTGGTACCAACCAAAAATACATTAAATCCAAATTTAGACGTGGCAGAGAAGAGTTCCAGGGTCTCTTAAGTAATTCACAAAAAGCCCTTCCCTATCCCACCCAAAATTAGTTTCAGGCTTTGTCTGTAATTTACAGGATCCCATCTATCTAAGGTTTTAAAAGCACCTTAAAAGATTTGTAGGAGCTTCTTTTGGGCCCGCAAAGCCGATGGATGCTGGATGAGTTATTACGAGAATGAGACTGTAAACCAGTATCCCTGAGGGAATGTAGCTGTCTGGTCTGAAATGACTCAGGCTGCACTGAAAAAAAGTCACTGACTGCTGGAGGAAGAAGCTTTTGTCTCGCCATCAGATAAAATTTTAATAGGAGCTGAAGGCATGACATGGGTACCTGTAGGATTTTAGTCTCTTCTGGTGTTTTCTTTGTCTGATCTTACAGAATTCAGTTCTTCACATACTACGATATGTTTGAAATAAAAATACAGATTTAACTATTTTGAAATTTAAAAAAAGAAAATAAATTCCTTCTTTACAAAGAAACAGATTGGCTGCATTTCCCTGTCTGTCCCTGACTGCAGACTCCAAGGCTCAGACATCTTTGAAAAGCCTATCCCACAGCCAAGTCTGGCTTCCCATCCAGGGATCTCGAGGACAGGATTTGACACCCAGTTGGCAAAACATGGATTTCCAAACATCCCACTGATTTTCACGTGGCCCAGGCATGTAACATGCCCAGGATAAAGTTCACACTGGAACTCCTGCTGAACAAACTGCACTTCTGATGGAGCCACCAGAGCGCATGGTGGGACCACAACAGACACACAATAAACAGATTTAAGTAATAAATAAGCAGCACTCTGTGTATTTCTGTCCCTACTACTGATCAGGGTGTGATGTCACAAGCAGCCATAGAGAAGATGCAGGATTCTACCTTATTTTAACCCCACCTTTGTACCCAGTGATGCCCACCCGTGGTGTTTACATCAGAAACTGCAGCTCTTCTCCATCAGTTGTATAAAAATGGCCAAAATCCTTGATCAACAGGAAGCAGATATTCTGTTTCCTCTTCTAAAGATGGAATACAAATACAGGAGAGAGATGAGAGCTGACAAGGTTCATGATGAACACTCAGCTGAGCATTTTGTCAACCAGTGTACCCCAAACTAACAATAATCCCACCAGCAGGTTCTGTTGGCTTGAACAAACAGTAAAAATCTCTGTTGCTGACAGCAGCACCCCTCAATAAACCAACCATGCAGCCCTGCCCATAGCTGGGGCTCCTTAATCTCTTACATTTTGTGAATCTGACTCAATAGAAACTCAAATATCCCTCCCAGAGTACCACGCATTATACAAAATTCCCTCTGGGGGTATCGTTTTCCAGAAGCTTTGAGTACTTCAAATCTTTCTGATTAATAAGTGATAAGTTGTGGTTTATTCATCTGCTCCAGCCAAGGGACACCTGGTGCAGAGCAGGCCCAGGCTTCTCTCCAGTTCCACGACTGAGACAAGGGCAGCAAGGAGTCTGGAATGCTCCCAGGGAATTAACCATCCTAAGAACCTGAGCCCTCCCAAGCCCATAATCCCTGGGCAGCAGAGCCCTGCTACGTGTGCTCAGCAGAACTGAGCATTATCCTCTGAGAAAAGGGATTTCTCTGTTTAAATGCAGCACTAAGTGATCTGAATGCTGCTGTCACCCCTGCCCCAGCTCCTGACCTCACCTGCACCTCTGCTCCCCACCTGAAAAACAGAAGCAGACTATCAGCCACTGAAGTGTGGCAAGGCCTGACTTTCATCTGCATTTGACCTTCATCTGTATTATCTTCACACACTTGCACTGTGTTTTGCAGACATGTGAGATGCTGGGGCTTATTTTCTATTAAAAAGCATATTTTAAAGTAAGCTGAAGAGATTCTTGATCTGTCTGGTACAGTACCATTAGTTCCAGCTGAGTCCTTTTGAGCTCCTCACTGCACACCACAGCTGTCTGTGTATTTACACCAAAGGCAACAGTGGCACGAAGGCAAGACTCTTGTAGGGTTTGTTCTGCAGATGTGATCTGAGGCAGTTGTGCAGATCCACATACTAGCCTCTCAAGCTGTGCTCACACTCACAAGTGGAAAATGGAACCTGCCCTTTCTCCCCTTGTCTCATTTCACCCAAACACCAGCAAATAAAATCCGTATTTTTACTCGATTCTGAAACTGGAGAGAAATTTCCTTGGAGTGTCACTCCAGGGTAGCAGCAGCTCTTCTCAGCGTTTCTGCAGTCACAGCAGCACAGCTCCAGGGAAGAGGAGCTTTCCTGTCCTTCTTCTCTGACCTAAGGATGTGACCTGAAGCTTTAACTTCATTTAAAAACTGCTTCAACTAATGTCTTCCCTAACTCAGTTTATGACCCTCAAACAGCAGCAAAACCATCTTTCAAGTTCCTCAGTGAGGCACATGCATTTGCCAGCCAGGGGCACATTTCCCACAGTGTATTTCACTTCCCACAGTGTATTTCACTTCCCACAGTGGAGTTTTCACCCAAACCTGACCATGGTGGCAGCAGGATTGAGCAAGCATGGGCTGAAGAGCTGTGAACTTTCCAGCTTTTAACAGCATGGTGTGGCCAGGAGAGCATAAAAATGAGAAATCTTCCAGGGAACAGAGCTACCACGGAGGGAGGAGTGGGTTCTCTGTGGGTTTCTCTGCCACATCTGTCTGTGCTAAGCCTATAATGAGAAGTCAAGGTGTACAGCTGTGCCAGCCACAGAAACATGACTGACAGACACAGTGTGATAGCAGAGGATGTGCTCAGCATAACAGAAGGAATGGGAAGTGGATGTGAGATCTTGTCACGAGCAAAAGAAGCAACTCCGAGAAGAGCATCTCTCCCCAGCCCTAAGCACAAAAATCTGTGCACAAATATTCTCAGAACACACGTCTGGAGCCAGCAAGCAGCAGAACACGTGCAGAAATCCCACTGCAAGCCATGAGAAGGTACAATGGACAGCCACGTCAGTAATCCCAAACAAACCCCAAAAAGGGAGCCCCAATGAGACACACACACACTGGGGGTGGGGAGCACCATCCTGACAAAACCCCTGTGCTGCCAAGGACAGTTTTTGTTTAGTGCAGGGCCAGCTCAGAGCACAATGCCCTTTTTGCACTGCAGAGCCAGAGCCCACAGGGGGATGTGCATTGTCACCATGCCATGGTGACACAGACGTGTCACACGTGCCACCAAACCAGCCAAGGCATTTCCTCAGTGCTCCTGCCTGCCCTCAGCCACGGCTGGGCTGACAGCAGACCTCAGACCTCCTGCCACGACCATCATACTTGCCATTTGAAGGCAGGCTTGTATCACACAGAATTACTGCGGCTTCCAAGTGCATGACACGTCCCAGTGCTCCCAGATTTGATGGGAACACAAGGAGATTATTCAGCTCCTAAAGAAGGGATGATCTCAGCAAAGATAAGGTTTGCCTTAGAGAAGGTTCCTTAGAAAAACCCTAAGCTCCAGATGAGCACTAATCCTCCAACCCTCTTACAGCAGCTCCCTGTGACAATACCAAAAATGACAGGGCTGTGCTTTTAGAAGAAGTTATCCTTCCTCAGCAACTTCCCAAGGATAATGAACGGCGGGCAGAAGTCTTTGGAGAGAAATCAGGAAAGCTGGATTGAGGCCACTTTGAATGTCTAAGTGCTAGCAGTTATTCCAGGAACAGTCTCTGTGGGCAGCAGTCAATTATTTCGGCCTTTAGCTCTGCAGTTGCAAAAGTTGAGATCATGCTACTGTGCCCAGCTTTTGTGTTTTGTGGAATTTACCAGGGCTGCAGCAGGAATTAAGTGGACTTAACACCTTGCAGAGTTCGTTCCACAGGGTGTTGGAAGAGGGCCTTGAGTTTCAAATGCATGAACTTGCTGCTGCTTTATGGGTTAAAAAGACCTCCTCCAGTTAAAAAGACCTCCTCCAACATGGCAAAAGGAACCCTGGAAGAGCTCCCTTCCCTTTGGCTCCTCCACGAACAGAAACACCTCTCATTCTGCTGAAGAAGTGGAAGAAAGGCTTGATTAGAAATCACCTTCAAAACCACGCAAATGCCCATGAAGAATTTTGGGACCACACCAGTGCTGGAGTGACGGCCAGGATGAGGAAGCAAATGAAACAGAATCCCATGGACAAATTTTGTTATGTAGGAGGTAATTAGCTGAGCTATCAGGCCAACAGACACCCACAGAAAACAATTCCACAGGTTACCAAGGTTTCAGTATGAGACATGGGGAATTTCACTTTTCCAGGCAAACTGGAACACGCACACTGGGTGGAGATTCCAGGATGTTTCCTATAAACCCCTCAGTCCCAACACACACCAGACTCTGCACAGTTCCAGGGTGGAGCCCCTCCTATGATTACTTTAAATGCTCCTGGACAAGATTTTGGAAAATATTCCCAAGGGCATGACAGGATACAAAAAGCTTGGAATCACTTTCTGGAATATCTCACACAGCCCAAGAGCATTTGCAATGAAACCACAATGAGCAAAACAATATCCTACTCAGCTTTTTCTGGAGTTTGATTTGAAACAAGGGCAAATTTCAAACAAGCAGCCCAGGACAGGGCATAAAATCCACCTTTGGATGGGCCTTGCCTTCACTCCCAGGTTGTGCCTCACTGTCCATTTCATTATGTCAAGAAGCTGAGTATGGGAAAGCGGCAAAATTGTGGAGAGGGTTAAAAAAACCTTTTGCCCCACGAAGAACTCATTTATGAGACAAAGTGGCCAAGAGCAGCATTTTTTAAAGCCATCTTTTCTGCTGAAGTCAATGCACAACATCAGCTTCCACCTCTACCCAGCCCTCCATTCAAGGACAAGAAATAATCAGAGCTGAGGTGGGACAACCTCTCATCACATCAAGTCTGCAAGAAGAGGCTCAGAATGAACCAAGGGCCAAACCACCATGTCCAGATACCAAAGGGACTAAATTTGAGCTGAAACCTGGAGGAAATGTGAGCTGCTCCATGATCACCTTGAGAAAGGCTGGAAAGGCTGGCACATGATTATTTCAGCATCTTTCATGTGCAAGTTTTATCACAGCACAAGGCACAGAGTTATCTGTTACAAGTGACTCACCAGTAAAATGCAGTTAAATAAATCAACTTCCCAAAGCCCTGGTCACTGGAACCAGCCATTTATGAAGGGGAATGAAGCTCACCTGGTGCTCTTTTCTAAAATATTCATCTGCCACGATAAATGGCAGCACCTTGGGCCAACATCCACTCCTGACCCAGCCAAGGCTGTGGGACACGAGTGGGAGGTGCTGGCAGAGTTTGCTGCCCTGCACTTAACCAGCATAGAGATTAATGAGGAATGCAGTCCTAATCAACATCAGCAGGTGTATTGCTTACAAATTTATTAAAGCTGAATGCTGAAAATAGGAAGTCAAGATTGAGACAGTGACTACAGGGATGGAAGATGGCTGCTAGGAACGAAAAGGGGGAGAAAAAATGGATCAGGTGGGTGGATTTTGAGAGAAGGTCACTGGGACATGAGACAGCTCCCTGGAAAAGAATGGAAAAGGCAACCTGTGAGCAGTGAGGCAGAACTCAGCTACAGAGTTCTGAGGGCTCCCAACGTGTGAGATGTTAGGGTGCAGTACAGGAAAGGACCAAGAGGCTCATCCCAACAGATGGAAGGAATGGGAATAAAGAGTATGAAAAATTCCACTTGTTCTCATTATGATAGTAACCTTGAGTGCCAGGGAAGAGCTCTGGGTCTGCAGAACAAAAGGTGATTCCCAGCCCCAGTTAATTAGCAGCACACCATGTGGTTTTTGTTCACCTGAAATGTACCCTGGGATGTTGGTACTGTGCAATATCATTCTCTCCCCTCCACAATTACATTCAGGCTACACTATATAAGGGCATTTTGAAATCAGAAGTGATCAAGTACGGAGAACATGGTGTGAAATATTGTCAGTAATTCACAAGTTTTTGCCATCAAACCACTGAGATGAGCCTCTTTGATCACTTTTCCTAGATTCTACTTGTTTATTGGGAATTACAGTGATAAATTAGCCCCATTATGGCAACAAGCACTGGTTTGGTTATCCTCAGTCTCCAAGCAGAAAGTAAATTTATAATGTAGACATGCCCTGGCTGTGTGTGCACTGTTCTTGTGTGTCACAGCACAATTACTCCCAAATTCTGGGTTTCATGCAGGTACCTTGCACACAGCTATGGAAACACCCCAGCCAAGGGCAGAGTTCACCACGAGGCTGGTTATAACCACGGTGCTGTAAATTGCTTTTCTACAACAGAAGCGTAGGTCACCCCTAGAAATGTGGGATCAATAGAGTGTGCTGACCTACTCTGGCACGTTCAAAAAATGGATTCCTTTGTCTTCACTCTGCTCAGGTTTTATTTTCCTAGATGATGCTCTGCTGAGGACACAGCCACACAGACAATCCCATTGTGGTTTTAGTGCCTCTTCCTCAGTGCTGTTTCCAGATGTCATTTTGGCAGAACAAAGCCAGAACCCAAATGCCAGCATCTCCTGTCTGTACCTCAACCAGAAAAATGTATTTTCATGAACTGGGTACCTCCTTACCTGCAGCAAAACCCACCTAAAGCAGGTGTAACAACTAAAGCTTTCTTAACTTCACTGAAAAAAGCAGGAAGAGTATAAGAGGAGGAAGAGTGTAAAAAGAGAATAAAGAACTGCATTTTCTCCTGGAGTTATTCCTGAAGATTTGCATAAAACCTAGGACAAGCAGGACTGAGAGCTGCCATTAGAGAAAGGCTGTGGCCATATTAAGAGACCAGAATAAAACATGGCAGAATCTCTAAAATTAAGGGAGGCCACACCTCCATTCGACAGCTGTAATTGGGCTGAGAATAACTCCACTAGGAAGCATCACAGCTCTGAAAGGCAGCAGTTTCCTCCCAGGAAAACTCCTCTATGGAAACCAAGGTTTATTCCACGTCCTTGTCCCCGCGAAGTATTTTTGGGGAGATGGGTATCCTGCCTGACAGACAAGGAATTCTAGGGAGAGCTGCTTTAGTCAAGGTCACACAATGACTCGCTGCCGAGGCTGCCCCTGCAGTTCGAGCCTCAAACACTCACACCCATTGTCTTTTTACTAAAGGCAAGAGCCCCGCGGATTTTCGGTAGTTACCAAACCGGCCGGGACGTCTGCCTGGAGAAAAACACCAAGGAAAAGGGAAAAGAGCACCTCCCCTCCTGCCGCAACAGGATATTCCAGGTCCGAACAAAGAAGGATTTGCTCGGGGAGGAGAAAAAGCAGCGTGGCTGTGGGTGCTCTCCATCCACCCCGCTCTGGCTGTGCTGCCAGCAGAGCTGGCCCCGGGTCCTGCCCCGGGCAGGGGGACAGGGCTGGACACCCCAATTTCATCCAGGGCTTGTCCTGACACTCCCGGGAGGGGCAGCACAGGGAGCACCCCAGGCTGGCAGCTGAGCTCCACGGGAGCGAACCTTCCCGCAGGGCAGCCCTTCCGAGCACGATGGATTTTTGGCTCATCCCTCATCTCACAGTGACACGCAGAGGGGCAGGCACAGCCACAGCCCCTCCGGACATGGGGACACGCTCGGGGACATCTGAGCACCCCCTGCACACCCAGACCGGCCAGGGAGGGGATGCTCCCCACGCTGCCCCCAGACCCACCACAGTGACCACCCTGCGGGAACACTCCCCAAAATGCACACGGCACGGCCCCTGTGCACGTTCGTGTGCAGCACATGAACTCCCCGTGCCCTCTCCGCACACATCACTCTGCGAGACCCCCCGGAGCCCCTTCCAGACACCCACACACCTCCTGAGCACGAACCCCGCCCCAAAGAAACCCCCACACCTCCCTGTCATTAACTCTGCTCACGGACACACGCATGAACCCCAAGTTTCACCAAGTGCAGCCTGTCCAAAACGCCCTTCCCTGTTCGCAAACCTCGCTCATTAAATCCCCTCTAATCAGGCTGTGTGGACTCCCAGCACAGCCCTGCACACGCTCCCCAAACGCTGGAACCCTCCAACACCCCGCCCTCCAAACATTCTCTGTGCACCCCCAACACCCCTCCCCACACCCCCAGGTGCCCGCACGGCCCCGACCACACCCTCTGCACACACACTGTACCCCAAAAATCCCCATCAGAGCGCACAGACCCTGCCCACCCTCTGCACACACACATTGTGTGCAGCGAACCCCAAAAATCCCATCAGAGTGTACGAACCCTGCCCACCCCAGCACACACACCGTGGGCACCGTCCCCCCAAAAATCCCCATCAGAGCGCACAGGTCCTGCCCACCCCAGCACACACACTGTGCACCGTGCCCCAAAAATCCCCATCAGAGTGTACAAACCCATCCCACCCCCTTCACATACACCGTGTGCACCGAACCCCAAAAACCCCCCGTGAGAGCGCACAGACCCTGCCCACCCTCTGCACACACTACAGGAATCAGCCCCTCTTCCTTTCCCATTCATCCCCACCCACCCCACGGGAAAACCCCCTGCACCCAGCCGGGGTCACCCTGAGCCAGCCCCGACAGACGTGGACACACGGACACAGCCACAGGTCAGACACACGGACACAGCCGCGGGCCGGACACACTGACAGAGCCACGGGCTGGACACACGGACACAGCCACAGGTCAGACACATGGACATAGCCACGAGCCGGACACACGGACAGCCACGAGCTGGACACAGCCGCGAGCCGGACACACGGACACAGCCACGGCCCGGACACACCCCTCCGGCCGCACATCCGCTCCGAGCGGACGAGCTGGGGACACCCGGGGGACACCGGGGGGTGACACCCGCCCCGCCACCCACCCGGGCAGTGCTGGGCAGGGCACAGCGGGGCTCAGCATCCCCCGAGGCCGGGAAAACGCGACCTCCTGGGCAGCCCCGGCGGTGCAGCCGCCTCCCTCCCCACCCCGCCCGCTCACTGCAGCAGGCGGCGGCGATGCTCGGTACCTTCCTCCAGCTCGTCCATGCTGCCGATCTTCCGAGAGCCATCGATGGTGTAGATGTACCGCACGCCCTGAGGAAGGTTAATGTTGTCGGACAGGGAGCGGGTCAGGTCCGCCAGGAGGGCGTCAAAACTTCGGAAGCGGTCGGAGGACACGGCGTATACAATCCCCTTGAAGTAGCGGTCCCCGTTGCGATAGAAACGCACCTTCTTGGCTTTCTTCTCGTTACTCAGCGCCTGTAAGGTCCGGGTTCTGTAGAAGCTACAGTGAGCGCTGTGAGTGGGGCTGGGCAAGCCGTTCATCCGTGTGCCTCGCATGTTTCTGGACGCCTTGTCTCTTTCGTCAAAGTGTCCAAAATCAAGTTCCATAGTTTGGTGGACCCTAAAGATCTGAAGCTGGGCAGGAAGGAGATGGGGAGAGAAGGAGGGCAAAAGGGACGGGTTAGAGCGCGGCAGAGCCACAACCCGGAGAGCAAAATGACACTAAGGCTGTGTCTGGAGCAGGACAGATGCATTTGGGAAGCGCCCCCTCCCCTGACCCAGATTTGTATCGATTCTGGGGACTGAGAGTAGGAGGGGTCCTCGCATTTTGAAAGGAATCCAACTACTGGGGGCAGGGAGCACGTTTCTAGAGAGCTGCCTGCTCCTGCACCTGGGAGTTTTCAAAGTGCACCAAATCGGGACTTGGGGCCAAAGGGATACATGGCAATTACCAGTCAGCCCCAAAAACACTCATCCAAACACCAGTTGGCAATGAATTAAACCTCTGAGCCCTGTGAGGTTTCCTTTGGCAACAGAAAACAAGGAGATCCCAGTAAGTCAGCCCTTCAATCTGTCGAATCACGGAAGGACCCAGAGCATCTGAATGTTTAACATTAGAATAAACTGGCGTTTATGAAAGAATGGTCACAGGGGAATAAGCAGTTTCTTTGTGACAGCCTGTTCAATAAGGGTTAGCAATGAGATCCAGCCCACCCTTCCCCCTATCCGCAGCCCCCTCCTAGCCCATCAATCAATTCCCAGGACCAGCCTACATCTCTAAGAAGAAATGACTGCAAAGAAAAAAATCTGTCATTGAAACGCGGCTTCGGTAAGCTCTTTTCAGCCCGAGCCTCCCCTGAATTGCATTATTTTTTGCTCCCGTTTAATGAGGAGGAGAAAATAAAGGGGCTGTTTCCACCCCCCGCTTCCAGCCCTAAGTGATTTAATAGCTGGAAGTGCCCGTGCCCCAGGGACACGCCGCCCCTGCTCCTCACCTTTCATTGTTCTGAGCACCGGGGGCTTCCAGCACAGAAAAGCCGAGGCTGGAGCTGACACCCAGACAGCAGGAATTTTGCACTGTCTCTAGTTCATGCTCGAGAACAACCTTTCCGCTGCACCAAACCCCAACACAAAAGGAGAAGGAGCCCCCCAGCCCTGCAGTAGAGACCCTTGCACTCCCCCGGCGCCCCCAGGCACATGCACCCCACGGATGTCGCTCTCACGTTAACACAGGGCTGAAAGGGGATTTACAGCCCTTGGCAGCCAGGTATAAATCCAGGAAAAGCTGTTGCTATCTCATCCCCGCCCTTCACACTCGCCGGAATGAAGCTCCCTCCCTGTATTTTACAATGTCAGCGTGACCCGTGCGAGAAAAAAAATCGTTGTCCCCAGGCTGCAGTGAGGGAGATGACAATGCAGGCGATCCTCACAGAAACCCCAAGTTGGGAACGTTCCCCCCACGGTGCCAGCCGCGGTAGATTCAGCCTGGTGTCACGCACTGAACAATGAAACATCCAAGCAACTTCGGGAATGAATCGGAGGATGCAGGGGTTTAGATTTTAAAATGAGCTGCAGATGCTGCAAGGCACCGAGAAAAGATCGCTCCTTTCTGTTACTTTTCTGCATGCAAATCGCTCAGGAAAGCTCTACTCACCGGTTTGCAGTGTGCAGGGTGGAGATGCTGAGAGAAAGAAAACCAGGCTCACTCTGCCTTTGTTGTCTGAGCTCCAAGCAAGAAATTCCTGCCAGGGTGGATGAGACGCCTCCTAGGTCCTAGTGCCTTGTTCCATCCCTTCACGGTAACTTTGCCTCGGTGATTCTCACTCTCACCATCAGTCGCCTGCTCACAGCCTGTGTTTGAGGGGAAAACGGGGTGCTGGTTCCAGATGAGTAAACAAAAGGTTTAGAGGGGCAAGTTTGGCGGGGGGAATGTTTGGAAGGATGCAAATTTCCCCTTGAATCCAGTTGTACCGAGAAATCGTCTGGCTCAGCTGAAGAAAAAAAAAAAAAAAAAAAGGAAAAACCCAGGATAATTGCCCCAATCCCACAGGATTAGCAGTTCAGGGGGGTCACAGTCACAATCCCACAGTGTGGCACAGCGCTGGCACAAGACTCCTGTGCGTTAGGCAGGCAACTGAAAATCTCTGACCAGTGGAACTGGGCACAGTCCTGCTCCTGTGCTGGGTTCACACGGCATCTGCGGTTTACTCTGGCCAGCAGAAAGGGAGAATTCACTAGGTGGTTCTGCGTGAGGTGCCCCTGAATACTTTTTCTCTGTTAACATTGGACACAAGCCAAAGGCAGAGCGCTGAATCCCAGTTCATGCAAACCCCCAGGGGCTTTGGGATGGAGTCACTCAACACAAGCTAAACCCAGCAGATCCAGCGTGGCTCATATCCCACAGCAAGAGAAGTTTATTTTCTGGTTCCGCTACAGGAGGGCCCAGCTGTTAAAAAATTGTACTGGGCTCTTTCACTTTGACAGCAAAACCTTTCACCTGCTTTCTGGGTGGAGATTTCCAGCGCCACTAACCCTGCTCCTAACGCCACTGGTGCTGGCCTCATCTTCACTTTAAAAAAGGATGGGGTTTGGAAATGGGAGAGTTTTCCCATCTGTAGAAGGAAATCTTCCCTAACAACACCGCGTCTGTTTCGAGTGAAAACATCAGATGCTGTCATTTTGGCACATCACAGCAGTATCACATTTACACAGAAGAAGTTAGTATTTATTCCAGCTTTGTCTGCCCTGTGCACCATAGTCCAGGCAACACTGACACAAACCCACTGAGAGCTCGCCTCTGTCTGCCAGCAACTTTCACACATGACATTTGTAAAAAGTTTCTTATTCCCTGAAACCACCCTTTTATTCAAAGGCTGCCATGCATCCTCTGCTGGAGCTTTTGGCTGCTCCCTTGTGTGTGGGGGCAGATCACTGCAGAGGAGACAGATCTGCTCTCCTCCCTCAGGAATGAGCCCTTGAGAGGACCATGGGGAAGAACAGGGTCTGTCCTCTCCAGGGTGTATTTCAGTAGCCTCTGGATGCAGTTGCAAGAAGTATGTGGGACTTCAAGCCTTGCCTTGCCATTAGATCCTATTCTAAATTAGATAATTCCTGGCTGTTCGTCACCATGAGCTTCATCTGTCCAGAATTAACAATTCTTTCCTTTAACACAACGCTGCTGTAAATATAAATCTGCCCGTGCTTTAAAAAATTGCCAAAAATATAAATCATTCAGCATGTGCCAAGTACAGCAGCAGCAAGAACAGGGAAAAGGAGAGTCTTCATTCAGCCTTCAGTGGCACACACAGCTTTGACAGAGAAGAGGAAGATTTTTGGGATGATGGCTGAGCATCCAGGCACTACCCCAAAGTAACCAGGCAGGACGATATGGAAATGTACCACAATGTGTTATCTCCCAAAACTGACTTGTGGGGGAAGTTCTGAGGACAGCAAAGGGTGTCAAGCACCATTAACAGATGGCTCTTCTTGCTCTTCTTTCTGCACCCGAGCCCACACCCGCAGTGAGAGGAGCGTGTCTGCAGGGACACGTCTGCTCAGGACAGGGACAGAAGCTCTTTGGAGCATGGGCACTTCCTTTCAAAAGCATTTTAAAAGAATTACTCCAACAAGAGAACTGGGATTTGTCCCTGACTGAAGGAGAAGGTTTCTATAGCAGATCATGGTAATGTTCATCTTGGGTAAAACCTCGAGTTCCTTCTAAATGGTGCCCAAAACTCCTCCAGCGTGTCCTCCCTTAATCCTGCCACAAGACCAGGAGGATCTCACAAGCCAGAGCTGAAGAGCCCTGGAGCCAGACTGGTTTCACATGTTCTCAGTGAAATCACACCATATTTGCTTCTCTCCAAGTGAGAACAGAACCACCTCAAACCGCAGAAGTCGGCACAGAAATAAGCAGCAGTTTCTTGAGGAAAGCAAGGGCCTGCTCCTGACTTCATTTCTTCTTCAGAGCTTCTTCCCTGGCCTTAAGGAGTTAATGCCAGTCAAAACATATTTACATCAGAGGAGACTCACCCTCTGAGACATCATAATCTAAACAGTTTTAGGCAGCGTGAGTGATTGAGAATCGGAAAGAAAATTCTACCCCCCATCAATAATTTCATCTAGCTGCAAAGGAAAGATAAATTTAGCTCTTCAGACTGAATTATCTACTTTAAATCAGGTGAATCATCTTTCCTCCAGGAAGGTAATATTTAGACTTTTGCCTGTGTAACTAAATCCATATAAATACATGTTTGTTGACATTGCTGAGCAACCTTGACACTTTGGGAAGGGACAGACTGCAGGTGACAGGGGTTGTGTGGATGCTGTGTGCTGACTTCTTCATGAACACCTAGAAAATGTGGTTCCTAGCATCACTGGGAGCTGCAGTCTCAAACACTCTGTGTCAATGCCCAGTTGCTTTGCTGTGCAACTTCCTGACTTCTATAAAAATTGCCTCTGATAGCACAGCACAGGATATAAGTTAGGGAGATAAGCAGCCAAGGTCTGTGCCAGAGAATCATGGAAAAATCAAGGGATCACTGGGTTTGACGGAAGTCTTGGATCAACATCCTCAAGTCAGTCTGTTTATAAGTCTATTTATAAGATTTTTCCCTCTGTTGTTCTGGACCGTTTGGAAATTGTCATCCCCGATCACCACTGTCGAAGCTCTGCTTGGTG
Organism: Sinosuthora webbiana; assembly: GCA_013397395.1. NCBI lineage: Eukaryota > Metazoa > Chordata > Aves > Passeriformes > Sylviidae > Sinosuthora > Sinosuthora webbiana. The sequence goes on along the minus strand of VXBN01001441.1, from coordinate 652,435 downwards.
TAACTTGAACACCAAAACTCTCTGAAACGCCAAACTGTTATTTCAGGGGTCTTGACACACAACAAAGTGTGTCAGGGCACTCACAGCTGAAATCCCATAAAGTCAATAGCTCCATCTTGACCCTTTAGAGCAACATCCTTTAAATCTGAATCTTCAAAAGAGCTGAGAGCTCATCAAAGAGTTATCCTATATCAAGTTCCTCCTACATAATACTACAAGCTAATAAGCAACGGGGACTTGGCAGGCTTTCACCACATAACGTTTGTTTCCTTTGGAGATTTATTTTTATAGGGACCACACACATCTGAAAGGCTTTTAAATACCAGTGCTGGAGAGCCAAAGTCAGCCCAGCCACTGGGGAGAGAAGGGTGGAGGATCAACCACCTCCAGAGCTGCTCCCCCTCTGCAAGCCTCAGGAACATCTGCCGGGGGGCTGCTCAGATCTTGGGGCTGAAGGACTGAACCCTTCACAGCCTGAAACACTGGAACCTCCAGGGAGGAGCAAAGTTTCCAGTGTCAGGAAGGAGGAGAGGGTGGAAGGAGAAGCTGGGCTCGGTGTGGGAGCTCTCAGGTGTGCCCAGAGCAGCAGTGTCCCCTGGGTGGGACATGCCACCCCTCCACAGCCTGTGCTGGGTCAGGGCATGGCAGCGCCACACCCCTGGCAGATGCCCTCAATCTCAGCAGATGACTTTAGCTTTGGGTATTTCTGAGATCTGGGAGCCTTTGCATCCTCTGAGAGACCATCAGGAAGCAGGCTGGAAGTGAAAAGGCCATTTTCTGTGCCGAGGATCTGGAAACTGTGCAGCTCAGTGAGCTCAAGATATTTCCAAACACATCCAGATACAACAAAGCATCAAACCCCACAGCAGTCATCCCAAAGAAAAATAACTTCTGCACTAGACCTCTTCTGGCTCCATCCCCTCTCTCCTACAACAAACCGCCACAATTAATAAATCTTTCCCAGCTGAAACGAAATTCCCTGACAGCAGGAAGTGAAGCACCCCACCCCAGCACACCCCCTGTGTGTTTTGGGTGAGCTCTGCCAGAGTTCCACGAGCCAGGTTCTGGGGGCAGCTCAGTGGCAGTGTTTTCCCTCAAAATCCAAGTGCAAAGCTTGCAGAAATCCATGGCCATGCCTGCCTCATGGCCAGCCTGTGCCCAGGGGATGTGCAGAACCCCTCTGAGGTTGCCAGGACATTTTTGCTGACCAAGCCATGGATGATGATACACGGTCTGTGAGCCCCCAGCCAAGGTCATGACAAATGGAACAACAAAACATCCAAATTCTCCTTTTGCCAAGGTTCTCCACGGGCTGCGTTGTAGTTAGGAGACTTGTGGCCAAGAACTGAATAACTTCTCGATGAGTTCATTTTATGCAGTAATTGTAACTGAATACCTGATTGCCAGCCTCTCCCAAAATGCCTGCTGAGGGTAACATTGGCGTGAGGGACTTTCCTGACGGAATTCTGAGTGATAGAAAGGAAAACCCCATCAAAGCCAGCACGGGGGATCACGTCACATTCAAGTTGGGAGTGCAAGATGTTTCCTTTCAAACACAGATCTCTTCTGTCACTCTGGAGGCAGTGACAGTGAAGTGACTGGAGAAGCATTTGTAAAAGATACCCAAACAGCTCATCTTAAAAGATTTCTAAGCTTTTAAAACAAAACAGACCATTTCAGAAGTTGTTTTCCGTGAGACTTCCACTCAGTGCACTCGGTAAATGTCATCCCAGACCAAGCCCAGCAGAGGCTGCAGGATTAGCTGGATCAGTGTCCTAGGAGTAGGGTAGTAGAGTAGGAATTAAGAGGTGGGAGAGCAGGTAAAGAAAGCTTTTGTGCCTGTTTTACGCTTTTCAGGAGATGGTTCCAATCTGTTTTATCCTAAAAACACAGACGGCACTAATGAATGGTGGTTTTTTTTTCTCATGGCAGCAAATATTCTCCAGCTATTTTGCTATTGTTCCTCAGGCACACACATCGTGTACCTACAATAAACTATTGATAATCGGTGCTTTGCATCTGTACCGGCATTTAGAGGTAAATACAGCGACGAGAAAACTCATTTAGCCACATCAAAAGGAAAGCTTATCTGCTCGGAGTCTCATGCAAATGAGGAGCACACTGAAAGACCATTGTTTAAACATCAATGAACTGAGGTCTCCTGTCTGCAGAGCTGCAGTCCCTCACTCCGGAGAGACGCGGAATCTCAGCCTGACAGGACGGAGAAACAATTAAACAGTGCGAGTACAAGGTCAGCACCGGCATCTTCAGCCCCCTTTCCCCTGCAAGGAGAGCCAGCGCTGCAAACTGTGCCTCAAACTACAAACCAAACCTGGTTTTCTTCTCCCGTAATTCCTGCCGGGCTTTGGAAAGCTGGGTCTGGCACGCAGCAGCCAGCAATGCCCTCTTGGTTTCAAGTACAAGGCACCCCTGAGCACAGGAAGGGAGCAGGTTCCAAACACAACCTGACATGCAAAGCCCTGACCCAAGCAGCTACTGAGGCACTCAGGGATTTCTAAAACACCTCCTGAAGACCTACATAGGTAGAATCCTGTGTATTTTTAATCTCTAAAGCAAAGGTTGCAGTATGGAAACATTGTGGGACACTGTGCCTTCTAAATAGCTTTATTTCAAGTACTGGAACTCTGAGCTGACTGAACTTCTGCAGCTCTTGCCTGGCTCCCTCCAACACACACCACAGTTGTGCTGAGAGGTGAGAGATGGCTCCAGGCAGAAGTGCTCTCTGTCTACTGATGCCTTAAGTTTTGGCTTTTGTATTTTCCAGATTCTGCACTGCATTAGTAGATAACTCCGAGCTTCCTACAAGTGTGAGCAAGTTCTCCTCACAGCCCAGTCAGACAAAACAATCCTTCTCCAGCCCCAGAACCAAGGACACCGCTGCAGCTTCAGGCCTAAAAAGTGCAAACAACAGTGAACTGAGGAGAGCAAACTGGGAGGAGGGGACTTCATTGCCTGAAGTTGTAATTGGACAATTAACCCCAATATGGAAATGGACCAAAACTTATAAAAGTGTGAAAACTCATCATCCATCTTGGGTGTAGCCACAGCCAGGCCCTTGTACTGCCCCAGGTGGATCCTTCGAAGGCTTTTTAATAAATCCTGGTTTATTCCTTTATCACTGCCCAGCCTCTGTTCCAGATCAGCCTCTCAAGGCATCACTACAGTGAGACCACCAAGAGACAAGCACTGAGCACCATTAATATCTCTGAACTGGAGAGAAGCATCATCCAGCAGGGAGAGAATGACTTCGGCACTCACCTTTTTAGGGAAAAAAGGTAGTTCCCTTTTATCTTGTGAACATCTGCAACTTGCTGGAAACCAAATCCTTTTTAACACTGCAGGGGAGTAGGAGATGGTTGTAGGAGCTACTGGACAAGAAGCCAACACCAGAAACTCCACAGAGTTGATTCTGATGCTATTTTATCTTCAGGTTATGCAGGTTCTGCTTATTAGGAAACCCCCTCCCAGGGGGGCACAGACTACTCACAGATTATTTGATGAAATTCCCAGCCTGGAGAACTTTGTGAACCACGGAATAACTGAACAGGGGAATGAGAACCGTATCAGAACATCAGGATTGGTATTCCAAAGTTTGGATGAAGAGCCAGGTCAAGAAGAAACTCCTGCTCTCATCTGAATGTGCTGTCAGCTACATTTCTGATTCCATGAGCTCTCCTGAGGGTTACCCAACATCAGCAATGTAAACACTCACATTGAGCAAGGACAGCAGGTGCTCAGGCACCAATAAAAAAGCAGGTTTCCAGTTAAAATCCATTCTGAGCAGTTATCAGTCACCACAGAGCTGGAGGGGAAAGGGCAGCTCCTTGCAAATCACAAGGAAATATGGCAATGGTTTTCTGTGTTCTCAAACTCCAGGGAAACAAGCCCTAGAACCATCGACTGTGCAGGGTGTAAATGGGACCTAAATTCACTCACTGTGAGTTTGAGCACTGTCTCTACATGGGAAGGACGAGGCAAGTGGCTCAAGCCAGAAAAACAACTGATGAAATGCTGTGATTAAAAAAAAAAAAAAAAAGTTTCAGTCCTGGCTAGCTGCAAGACAATTGTATCAGCAGCAGGCTGACTTCACCAAGGGCCCTGTGGGCTGTAAGCACAGTCATGTCTTTCAGGAGAGCAGCTAAACAAAGGCCAGGGCTGTCCTGCAGCAACAGGCCTCAGTTCCCAGTGCTGTGTGTGCCTTAAATCCCAGCAGAACGTGCCCATCCCACCTCGGTACCAGGCAATAATGGTATATTATCATGTAATTGCTACAGCCACTCCTTTTGCCCACCTCCTGCTTTACCCTGACTTCCAGAGGAAGGCAGCCCAGCTGAGTGCAGCCCCCTGCAGGAACAGGGTGAGCCACAAACACTGACAGGCCATTGTTCTGCTCTTTGGATCCACGAAGTGCTTTGCTGCTCTGAGCCGAAGTTTTACTCTGTTTCCAATTAGAAACCCAAACTGCCTGCTGGATTAGGTGACTTTCACTCTCCAGGCAACCCAACAAATATTTCCAATTTGATCCTTACGTTTCTGGCCCCTGGAAAGCGCAGGGAGCACTCTGCCCAATACCCCACACGTACCCAGTGTGACTGCAGGCCCACCCAGAGTGAACACATCCCCTGGGCATGGCCATGAGTGGTTCCACTGTGGTCACCCTGCAGCCCTCAGCTCTGCTGACCAGCCCAAATCTCCAGTCTGTGGGCTCAGGCTGTGGCCAAAACCCTGGCAGGGAGTTGTGAAAGGCAGGGCTTGTCTCACTGGTAGCCCACACAGCCCCGGCCATCTCCGGGCTGGTCAAGCCAGAGACGCTTTCATTTTCTTCTTTATGGCACTTTTCCCTCACTTCACTGTGGGACATCCATTCCAGGCCTCCTTCCCTGCCTCTGCCATGGAGAAAGGACCTGCAGGGAGGTCTCCTTGTGCTCTCTGTGATGCCTTAAGTTTTAGTTTTTATGTTTTTCACGTTCTGTGCTGCCCAGGGGTGCAGTTCTGAGCTCACAGTCAGTGTCACTCAGCTCTGCACACAGCAGGGACACAAAACAAATCCTTTTCCTGCTGCACACCAAGGACAACTTTTGGGTTTTTTTACCTGAAACAGAGACTGGACAGAGCTAGAGAATAAAGTAGATATTTATTAAAAGGCCTTTAAGGATACACCCTGGGCAGGACAAGAGCCTGGCTGGGGCTACACCCAAGGTGGACCCAAAATGGTCACAAAATGGACAAATGGTCACCAGGTCTCACACTTTGATAAGTTTTGGTCCATTTGCATTTTGGGGTTTAATTGTCCAATTCCAGCTCCAGGTTGTGAGGTCCCATCCTTCTTGTTCCTCCCTCCAGCCCACCCTTGTTTGTGCTTTTGGGCCTGAAAGTTGTCCTTGGTGTGCAGCAGGAAAAGGATTTGTTTTGTGTCCCTGTTCTGTGCAGAGCTGAGTGACACTGAATGTGAGCTCAGAACTGCACCCCTGGGCAGCACAGAACCTGAAATACATGAAAGCTCAAACTTAAGACATCATTTCCCCCCTTTAGAGGCTTGACATGGCCTTTTCCTTGTCCAGTCTCTACTTTAAATATCTACTAATAATAGGTATTCAATAACAAATAAGTATCTAACAATAGTAAACAGCTAACAATAATAAACATCTCACCATAGATAAATATCTAATAACAGTAGACATCTAACAGTAAATATCTAATAATAGATAAATATCTAGAAATAATAATAAAAGGTAATATACATCTAACAGTAGTAATGCCTTGTACTGTTAGGTATCATGAAAAGAAGAATAGTGATTATTGTGAACTGAGGAGAAATCATTTAAAGCGTGTTTTCGTCTGCATTAGTCTCTGTTTTCACAGTTATTTCAGGAGCAGAAGCTTTCTCAGCTCCGGAATAATGAATCCAGGGTCATTTGCCAGCGATTTTGACTGCGGTGAGGGTGGTCAGCAGAACCTGGAATTGTCCTCTCCTCCTGGCTTGTAGAGGATCCTTGTCCCACCACTCCGCACGGACCCGTGCGAGGCGACAGCGATGCCACCCGGTGGTGACACGGAGCAGCAGGACAGGGGACAGCCATCCCAGAGGGTCCCCGCAGACCAGGACAAGGACACGGCGGTGACGAGCACACACCGACACCACCAGCTGACTGTATTTAAAAATGTGGAAGAAAAAAAATAAAAATAAAACTAAACCTGCACAACACCAGCAGCGCTCAGAAGAGAGGAGTGGGAATATGTGAGTGAAGCAGCGGAGCTGAGCCCAGGGAGAAGGGAGGGCTAAGGGGAAGGTATTTCATTATTTGCTTTCATTACTCTAGTTTGATTTGTAATAAATTAATTTCCCCAAGACGAATCTGTTCTGCCCGTGACAGTAATTGCTGAGTGATCTCCCCGGCCTTATCTCAACCCACGAGCCTTTCATCACATCTCTCTCCCCCTGTTCAGCTTCTCTCAAATCATTTACTCTGGTTACTCGGGCCTGCACTGCCTGACAGGGTCAGAAGCAGAATAGAATTGCTTAGGCTATACCAACTTATAATTGAGATATTTCAGGGCAGGGGGAAAACCCTCCATAAATGGAGTTTTAGCTTGGTCAATATTGGACTGAAAGAGCTGTAATGTGCCTTATGGGAATGGGGTCAGACCAAGTGAAGACACCCGAATAAAACGAGTTACGGGGCAGTTTTGTCCCTGTTCTGTGGGTGTCCCTTTGCTGCCCCGGCCGGCAGCAGTTAAATGCGGTGCCAGCAGATGGCAATCCAAGAAGGATTTGCGTTCCCGACAGCTGTCACAGGCACGGGGCTGTCACAGGCACCGGGACACGCTGCTTTCCCCACCTCAAGGTCAGGCAAGTCCTGTGCCAAAGCCCTGAAGGAGCTTAGAAGCCGAGGAGAACACCTGGGTGTTTTAGACTCTAGCCAGCCACCCTGCAGGAGAGACACCTTGGTGGTATTCCTCAAAACACCCATCTCAATAACGGGTATTTAGCCCATTCCATAGAACCCTTACCCATCTCAGTAGCCTTTAACTCATCCCATGGAATTCTCGCTGGCTCCTCAGTGCCAGCACATGGGAAGTTCCCCCCACTGCCTGTGCTCACTGATCCCTGTGATTTGGCAGTGTCAGTGTCCCTCTTCACTCCCACCACTGCAGGTGGCATGCAGGTGGTTTCCTTGGAGCACTGCTGTCCAAAGCAGAGCATTGAGCTCACACACTTTGGTATTTCAGGCAGCAAAATAAATCCATATGCACTCAGCCCATCTTCCCAGGTCCCCTTGCCCAGGAATTCATTTTCCTCAGAAAGAGCTCCTGCTTCGTGCAGTGAATTGCAGTGATTTGCTGTTCATATTTCCCTCTTCCTCCAACAGCTTCTGATTAGGGTTTAGATGCAGAAAGATTTTCAGTATTGCCTTCAGCAGAGTCCTCCTGGATTTCCAGAGGCTGTCAGGGAGCAGCTCTGATGTTCCCTGCAGACTTGCTGTGCTGCCTCTTTGGAAGGAGCAATTCTCACTCCAAGGTGCCCAGGGACACAGCAGAACCCCAAGGGCTGAAGCTCGAGCAGGAATTCAGACAAGCCACAGCCCACATGCCTTTCCCTGATGTTTCTGTCAATGGCTCAGCTCTGTGCTGGGAAAGAGCCCACCTCGACGTGTCTGTGTGCTGTCTTACCTGGCCTACATGAGAGAAATCTGCTCAGAGTAGAGTCCAGGCTATTCTTAAACCTCTGCTTCTACATCTACAAAGTGGAGATTTTAGATCTGAAATGGAGAAGACTGCTCAGGCTTCCCAGCACTTGAACAAACCCTAAACCACGGCACACCTTCACAAATGTGAGTTTTCCTGAGGAGAGACGAACTATGGACTATCCCTCCACAGGGCAAAGAAACCACCATGGCAAACACACCTAGAAGGGCTTGTAGTGGCCATTTGGAGTCATTAAAGGGGATCTGTCTGGTGAGGGATGAGATTACAGCAACATCCAGCTAATTAATGGACAGGAGGTCCCATCCACTGAACTACTCACTGCGCTGGTGTTTTTAATTAGACTCCGAGTTGCTGTGCTGCAGGGCTGCTTCCCAACCCCTCACCCAGGACAGAGATTAGCAGCAGTTTTATGCTAATTTATGTTGGCTGAAAAGCTGGTGATTTTAGGAGACATTTAGATTTCAGGGAGGAACTACTTATTAATATTCATCTCAGCTCCTATAAATACATTTCTAATCCACTGCAGGATTTAGAAGGCTGTGGATGGCAGCTGTGTCACTGGATTTGTTGCAGAGCAGGGGTCGTGCTGGGTCAGGGGGTGTTGGAGCATGGCTATGACAGGGTGGGCACGGCTCACAGCTGTGGGATGTGGTTGGTGGCATTTCTGTGTTTCTGTCACGGTGACAGGAGCTGGACAGGTCCCAGGATGAGCACACACAGTCTCCTGGGCTTTCCCTAATTCTGGCTTCTCAAACTAACTTCAGGTTACAGAGGAGGTAGAGCTCAGCTTTATCTCATGATTCTTCAGGGGCTCTCTGAGCCTCTCCTTTGAATAATAATTGTTCTCTCTCTTGCACTTCCCAAACATCTTTGTGCATCCATTTGCCCCAAAGGAATGGGGAGCTTGAACCCAAATTATACTTGCTAATATGAAGCAATCACTCATCACACCTTCAACTTTGCTACTCCCCACCTAAACTCCTCTCTCCAGTTTGGCCACAATCCAGCTGGATATGGACATCCCAGAAAGTGGCACCATTTTCTAGACTCTCTGCACACACATCCCCATGCACTGACCTTTCCACATGCCCTCATTTACTTTCCCATCAATAAGAAATGGTTTCAGGATAACATTTTTGCTGTGGCCAGCCCATTTTGTGGTTTCAGCCACAGCAGGAGGAAAAGTGTTCATTGGTTTGGCTGCCCTATTGTAGAATCTTTGATGCTGCAAAGTCTCCAGAGGGTACAAGGGGATCCATAAGCAAAATCACGACATACAAGACCTAAAGTCCTAAATCCACATTTCTAGAGCACTGAAACAAAGAACACAAAGTGAGTGGAGTAGGACCATTCCAAACAAGCACCAGCAAGCTACTCAGAAGCTGGGAGAGGTTGCATCACACCAGCTGGCAAAAGAGCTTTTGGTTCCTTTGTGTTCACCATGCCAGCTGGAAAAAAGCACAAACCGTGGGGTGGATAAAAACAAGAATAACCAGCCCTAAAGTGACAGTCATCACCAGACCAACAGCTGCAAGGAGGAGAGGTGCTATGATGCCTTAAGTTTTAGCTTTAATGTTTTCAGATCCTGTGCTGCCCAGGGGTGCAGTTCTGAGCTCACAGTCAGTGTCACTCAGCTCTGCACACAGCAGGGACACAAAACAAATCCTTCTCCTGCTGCACACCAAGGACAACTTTCAGGCCCAAAAGCACAAACAAGGGTGGGCTGGAGGGAGGAACAAGAAGGATGGGACCTCACAGCCTGGAGCTGGAATTGGACAGTTAAACCCCAATATGCAAATGGACCAAAACTTATCAAAGTGTGAGACCTCGTGACCATTTGTCCATTTTGTGCCCATTTTGGGTCCACCTTGGGTGTAGCCCCGGTCAGGCTCTTGTCCTGAGCCCTTTCAAAAAATATCCATTTTATTTTCTAGCTCTGTCCAGTCTGTGTCCCAGGTCAGCCTTCCCAAGGCATCACCACCACCCCTCTGTCAGAAGGGGACACGCCTCAGCCCTGGAGCAGGTTCAGCTGATGCTGAACAAAGATCCCTCACGCCGCAGCGAGCGCGTCCTCCAGGAGGGAAGCAGGCAGCAACTCCTCCCCGTGTAAGCATTCCCTGAAGTGAAGAGCCTTGGATTTGTGTCTGGAATAACGAGCTGGTCTCCTGAGCCCCTGGCAGAAGCAGCAAGTGGCACCATCTGGAGTGTGAGGTGGCCCCGTGCCAGCATCGCTCCGTGCCGCGGAGGGCTCGGAGCAGGGGTGACTCCCAGCAGGGAGCACATGCATAGCCTGGAGAGAAGGGAGAGCAAGGCAAGCAACAAACTGAGGGAGGGCTACTCCGAAAGAGCCTGGAATTGATGTTTCACTGAGAGCAAGCACAGTTGGAAACTGTAGGAAATATTATTTCCAGTCTGTTTGCTCATGTGAAGACAGGGAAAGGAGAGTTAACCCGAGAGGAAGGAGGAAAAGAGGAAGGAAAAAAGCCACTGAAGAAAGTTCTTAAACCCTCTGCACTGAGTCAGGAAATCCCCCAGCAGTGAAAACTCCAGATGTGAACAATAAAATGACAGCAGGGACATGATAACACACAGTTCTCTGCCATGCTTGCAGAAACAAAGCTTATCTCCCTTGCTGAGGGAGTCCAGGATCTGTAAAGCTTAGCACACAGACTTCTGTAGGATTGCCTGGCATCTTTGGCACAAATCATCACAGTCCTCCCTTGCCTTATTCTGATCCTACAGCACAAAAGGCCCTCAGGTGAAACCAGGCCTTTTGCACAGTCCAAAGCCCTCTTTTCCTTTTCTGGTAAAAAATCCAGTACTGTGGTGGTATTCAGTCAAAGGTCGGACTTGATGACTGTGAAGGTCTTTTCCAACTTCAATGATTCCTAAATAAAGGGCAGGTCTGACCATTCAGAGTGCTTTAAATAAAAGGGATGATTTCCTTGTTCTTTTCCTTAGTGCTTGCTGATCCTGGTAAGGTGTGGTAGAGAAATTGGAACACTTTAATAGTATGTAAGCTTTGTATGCAGGGTGTTTATTTCTCTCTTCAGTCATTATGGGCTCCTAAAGTCTAAGCCCTTTGTGTTGCAAGGGGTTACAGGCAAAATCTGAGTAGAGAAGCCAGGAAAGCCAAGTTTGCCTCCTGTTGGTGTGAGGAAACCAACCAGCCCATGGCACTCTCCTCTTCAAAAGTCAAGGCTTGTAATGGATGCTTCCCCCATTTCTCCTTCCTGATTCCCTCGGGCTCCCTAAAGAAAATTGTTCCGTGGCTGAAACTACACGTGAGGGTCATGCCTGCAGAGAGAGCCAATGCAGCAGTGCTGGGCTCCCTTGCTCTGGAAGCACAGGACAACATATCATTTATCCCTGGAAATGATAGGCAAGCTGGATTTTTAGGTCAAACATGACACAGAGTTTTGCCTTTCCCCCCAAATTAAAATGTGCCCCTTTGGGCTGATTCTAGGGGAGATGTATCACCAGATGATCAGGAGGCCAGCAGCTAACATTGATTTAACCAGCCACAAACCAGAAGCTGGATCAGATCAGGGTTCATCTGGTTTTGTTGGTGAGGGACAAAGCATGAGAGCTGCTTCTGAAGCTGCTGTAAAATCTGAGCAGTGAGGCTGGGGCAGCAGCTCATCCTTGGGCTGTTTGTCAGCCCCAGGTGGGTGGTGGCTGCCCATGCTGTAGGGTTTTGGCAGTGCTGATGCTGCAGCAGGGCCCTTTTATGTCAGCTGCAGCTTCTGGGGTCCTGATTTTCAGTTGCCCCTTTCTTCTGGAGTCCCAGTGAACCTGCAGTGTGAGCTCCAAGCAGTTCCTATCCCAGCCCATTCCCTGCCTGGCTCTTGTTCTCCACCTCTCTCTCACTGCCATCCTCAGCCACTGCTGCCACTACTTGCATCTCCTGGGTTTTAACTGGCTGCCCATTTCTTATCAAACACATTAATTACAGAGGGGATTGCTTTTACCTCTGCAGTCCTGGAGAGGTTTGGGGATTCCTGGTTGGAGAATGCAGTTTGATCCCACCTGCCCTGAGGGGAGGATGCAGAGCCAAGGACCATTGCACCACTCTGTCTCTAATGGAAAAAAAACATTCAAGCTTCATCCATGGACAGCAACAACAGAAAGCATGTCCATGGGGTTTGCTTCATGTGGAACCCTCCCTGCAGGTGCTGCATCCCTCTGGAGCAGTTGGACTGGGAGGCAATGGGAAAAAGTGTCTGCTGGCACTGACAGGGCAGCTCTTCCAGCCACCAGGGGAAAGGCTGTGCTCTCCAGGCCAGACCTGGATGCTGCTCTTCTTCAAAAAGGTGTTTGTCAAAATGTCTGTGTTACATGCAGTCATAGGTTGGAGACAGAAATCATGACTCGAGTCCTCTTGATCATGACACAAACAGCCTTTTCTAGTGTTTGGAACCTTCTTATATAGTGGGTTCAAAACTCCCAGGTGCAGACACTGATTGTTCTGGGTCTGAACACTGCCCAGCTCCCTGGGTTAATGATACATCTGCATTTAGGGTTGGAAGGGATTGGTTGAGGTCTCTGAGTTTAAATCTATCCTATGCTTGTTCACCTGGGGATTTGTTTATCGAACTAGGAGAGCTAAATTTGGTTTCTTATTATAGCCAGATTTATCTGTCCAGCTACAGACTGTCTGCACTGTGACAGTCTGTGCTCTCCAGAACAAACCTGGATGCTGCTCTTCTTCAAAAAAGCATTTGTGAAAAATTTTGTGCTCTCCAGGCCAAACCTGGATGCTGCTCTTCTTCTCCAAATAGGCATTTATCAAAACTTCATTCAGTTCTCTCAGAAACACACACCAAAGAAAAGGAAGCATAGCTGAGTGATGGGAGAAAAAAGAGTAAGAAATCAAAAATTAATCTCTACCTCCCCTTTCCATCAGGGTCTCCAGGACCTCTCCAGTGAAAAGCACCTTTCTGGTTTCCCTGTGCTGGGAAGAAAGCCATGCTTTGCTGGTATCAGCCATTTAATTAGGAGAGAGGTTGTGTGAGTGAGCAGGTAGCTCAGGAGCAGAACTTTTGTGAGCAGAGATAATTTCATTTGTGCAAAGAGAAATGTGGGGCTTAGGCTGAATTATCAAATGAATTGTACCAACAGATCATTTGCCTTTGCAGTGATTTAATTATCAAAGATTTTGCAGATGAAGGGAGGGGGGAACCAGATGAGGGACAGAGCATTTCCTGAGGGAGATGTCAGCTTGCCAGCTGCACACCTCACCTGGCTATGTCAGGCCAAGGTTATTAAGAGAAGGTGACAAGGTGCAATCATTTGTGATGGAATTCTTCTGTACATCTGTACTCCCTTCAGCTGGAGCTCTTTCCAGCAGACAAGCATGTTCCCTGTGCAAGGAACTCACCCTTTTTCTCAGATGAATTATCCCGAGCACCTCAGACACTTCAACATTTCTTGTCAGGCTCATAAAACAAATCTTACCTCAGCTGGTAATGAACCTGATGTGCTGTGACAGCCACAAGCAGGGCAACAAAGAGAATACTCACATGTCAGCAGATCTGAGCCAGACCTCCATCTCCCACCACCAGAAAGAACAGGATGTGTCTCCCAAAGTGACAGTCGTGATTTCCTCACACAGCAACGTGTGAGTGCAGAGACTGACGTGCCAGGTTCTATTAACACAGGATTCCTTTGAAAAGAGTTATTCTTTTGTGGCCTGATACAGTGCTTTCCTGGCACAAAGGGCCAGGAAAGGATTCCAGATTGTCTTATTTTCTTTTACAAAGTGCTCTCCTGCCTACAGGAAATATTTGAGGGGAGAAGGTGGCTTCTATACCACAGGCCACGCACCGCGAAGTGTCTGTGTATTTTACACAACAGGAAGGTACCTTGTGGAATTATTGGCACTGAAAATGAAATACCTCAAAATGTGAAAGAGCAAGAGGCATTTTGTGAGTAGAAAAAGTAGTGGTACAAATCTTCTTTCTTCTTGAAAGGAAATCAGCTGGTTCAGGAAGATTCAGAGATTTAAATTCCCTTCAGAGGACTTCTATTTAAATCAGCAGAGGTGTTGTGAATTCTTCTTTCAGTGACTGGACTTCACTGATCCCCAGTGGAATTGAAGCTGCACTCTCACAGTTATCTGTGTGATTAATTCAACCGCTTGCATTAAACCAGGCAGGGCACTCCTGCACTCTGGTGGGGTCCACACACAGAAATTTCTGCAGAGTGGTGTGAAAATCTCATGGCTGGTGGTTCTGAGTCTGCTCCAAGCTCACGGCCGTGGAGATTTCCTCACCCTGCAGCAGTGGCCCCCCAATTCTCTTACATTCTCATTCCATTTTAATGCAGATATTTATTCCCAGGATAATCTTTGCAGGACTGACCTCTGCTGAGAGCCCCAGAACATCACACACAGGCTCCACATGCTCCTGTTACAGCTTAAGAAAGACACCAGCAGTCCAGCACATTATTCCTGCACGTGCTACCCTTTCTCTTTATTATTTTGAGCCTGTCATCAGAAGCAGGGCTGAAGCAGGAAGAAATGTTGATAATCAATTGTATGCAGAAGCAGATAATGTGCCTTGTCCTCCCTGTGGCACGGGACTAAAATCCTTGGAAATGGGAACAGGGATTTTGCTGGCATTAGTGGGTAAGACAGGAAGCTCCTCTCCCTTCCACAAGTGGAAGCAGAGTATTTGAAAGCTTTACAGAGAACAGCACTAGCATTAAACAGACACTGAGACAAACCTCATATTTCCTAAAGCCATTGCCAGAGAAGGGCTGAATGCCTTTACAATTCCAGTGGGAGTCACGTGTGGAGAGCAGACCTGGCCCAGGATGTGCACAGAGCCATAGCTGGCCTGTCATTTCTTCTAAGTGCAGCTAACAAGCAATTTGCAAATTCCCATATGAAGCTGTTTTGAGAATGAGAAGTTCCTTTAACACAACAATCCATTCTGAGGGTGAAAAACAAATGCACCTGTAACAACAAGGATCTGTCCCATGAGAATCAGAAAACATGTAAACAATCCAACAATAGACGGATTTGATGGACAAGTAAAATGCCTTTTACTAACCAATAGAATAATTAACAAGACAGCTATTAACCAATTAGAAGTTCCCCTCGAGGTTTGTAAAAACTATAAAAGACAGCACGGGGCCATAATAAAGGAGAGCCTTCTGAAAACTTGATGCTGTTTCACTTTGTGTGTTGTGACTGTCCCAGCAATGACAGCAGGATGTTTAAATGTCCATTAATGTGGGTACATGGAACTTGTGACTGTTCTGGCTTCTTTTTCTCTGCCAAGGTTGGGATTCCTACATGGGGGTTGCCATTCGAGTTCAGACTTGGATGTTTATTGTTTCTTACCTATTTACAGACTCACAAGCCATGAGCTCTGACTGGCAAGTTGGAGAAAATGAGGTAAAATGGTGAACTTCTCTCTCTCTACCCGGTCTTTTCAAGGACAATCTGTCCAATTATGAAATGCCACCTAAATTATTTTTATTTTAAACCCAATAATGAACTACTTGAAGTCTGCAATGCAGACTCCATCAACCAGTTACAGAAAACCACCCAAACCCATGAAGAAGAAGGAAGAAGGTGAAGAAGAAGGACTCAGACAACACCTCAAATCGTCCATATTGCTTCACACACATTACTATACACTAAAACCTTAAACCCTAAGTTTCGAGCATTCCAACAGGAGCTGCTGTTTAAATACCAACAGGGACAAAAGCCCATCTTCAGCAAGAGCCTGGCATCTCCAGCCTGTCCCTTTGCAGTGTCCTCCCTGCAGCAAGGGACAGCTCAGCTGGCCACCACTGCCCACAGGGAGGACAAGCAGCCCCTGTCTCCCCTGCAGAGCATCACCTGATTGCAGCACAGTGGCAGAAGGGTCAGAGTCTGGAGCTGATGCCCAGGCACTGCACAAGTTGTGGGGTTGTAGAAGCTGGGACTTGCTGCAAAGTCAGTCTGGAGCAGGGATAAAGTGTTCCAAATTCCTGCTCCCAGGGAGAACTCAGCGAGGTTGTGCAGAGCGAGGCAGAGTGGAAGGGCCAAGTGGCCACGCAGAACCATGTGGTGAATCTTTCTGGGTAGAGACCTTTGCCCAAATTGAAAACAGATCTTCATCTATGAAAAGCGAGGCAATAAAGCAACGTTTGTTGGTAATAGGCTAAAAATAAAAAAGAGAGATCAGCCTCCTGTTCAAAAGGAAGGGTTGCTCAATAAGCTTTTTGTCCAGTGTTTTCACAGAACAGTTTCTTCACAGACAACTTGATCCTGGACACAGAAGGGAAATGTATTTTGTGGCACATGGGCTGGAAGGGGGACCAAAACTGGCTATTAATAACCAGGCACATCAGTTAAGCAGAATCACACAGGGATGTTTATTCTTTTCTTCACCAAAAATGAACAATAATTAAGTGGAACAGCCCAGTGAGCTTGTTCTGCTCCTGACCCAGAGGCTGGGGAAGAGGGAACTTGTGACTGCTCTTAGACAAAGGCATCAAATGGAAACATCCCCTGGCTTTAGTATAAATGTATAGGAACTGCTGCCACAGCTCAGACTGAGGGGCTGTCTGGGCTGACATCCTGTCTCCACTCTGGCATGAAAGCAGTACAAGTTGAAAATTGTTGTATAAAGATGCCCCATGTGAAACAAAATGGGAACTCGGACAGGGAACAGTTGTTATTCACGTCTTCACCCTGCCTGCTCTCCTCTTCAGCACTCCCCAAGCACCAGCTGGGCTCCCCATGAACCAGAAAGGATTTCAGAATTGGTTTTGGTGATTTAACTCTCTGCCCAGTCCCTCAGTGCAGTGGAATGAAGTGGATAACATTGCACAGAGAAGGGTTGGAAGCCATGGGCTCTGAGTGGGTAAATGGCAGATATTGAGGCACAAACGCTCTGGGGTGGAAGGAGAGCAGTGCTTAGGGAACCAGGGCAGGAGAAGGATCCCTGCTGTGGAGAAGGGGTTACAGAGAAACACCTGAGTGGCTTTTGTATCACTTGTAAGGTTATTTTTTTTAAGCTTGAGCTACAAAAACTCTTTCAGTACAACTGGCAGCAGCTCAGGATTCCTGTGCTGTGCTCTCCTGTACAGAAGAGATGCATCCAAACAGAGGGTTTCCTCAAAACTGCAGTGGAAATGGGTGGCAGAGCAGAGATGGCAGCGTTTGCATCTATCACTGCTTTTCACTTTTCTGCTGCGAAGATTTCAGCCATGTTTCCTCCAGACAGGTTTAGAAAGAGTTCAACCAGTCCTGCTGGAAATGCTGATATCTGAAATGTTAAAGTGTGTGGGTGGGCAGAGCTCTCTCAGCTGCATATTCTGTAAATGAGAACTGAGAAAAGAGATCTTCTTCCCTAAGACTGGAATTAAAACAAACAAACCAAGGAAACAAAAAAAAAATTGGTGTAATGGGGTCATCACAAAACTGTTTTCCTTTCAGTATGAACCCTCATGATTATTATTTAATGATGGTAATAGAAGAACTGGTCCCCCCTCAATATAGGCAGAAGCCCATCTGTTAACTGTGAATCATGCAAATAATGTGGCATCAGAGGCTTCAGGGAAGGGTTTGACTGTTTTGCAGCTCACACTCCCCATGCTCTGCCCACCCTGTGCTCAGCTCCGTGGCCTGGCTGGGAGGATTTGATCACAATCCAGGAATCATCATCTGCTCATATTTTAAAGATCTGCCCCATGGGTCCCTTGGCAGAGGTGAATTGGTCAATACCTGAGTCCAGGGCTCAGACCAAAATGCCATTCTGCTCAACAGGGAACCCCAGCTTAGGGATGGACCTGCTCAGGAGTCACTGCTCAGTGCTGTGCTCACAAGTGCTGCCTGGCAAGCTCAGGTGGTGCCTTTGTTTTGACACCTGTGACCTCACCTGGGACCTCCCTCACATTCCCATAATGGGCATTAACCCCACAGGCTGCTCCTGCAGGCTTCTGCAGATTTGTGTTTCCTCCAGAAACCCAGGAGGAGCCCACAGGAGTCCAAGGGCTCTTTGCACACAGCTCTGGGTGGGGCTGTGTGGGGACAACAGTGTCACAAGAGTGACCACGGGCAGGTACCAAGAACACTGAGGGAGATGCTCTCCACAGGCAGAGCACGCAGCTGGCAGTGGGAAATTCAGCTGGGAATACAAAATGCATTTCCAGGCTCCATCCAGACTGCCCAGAGGAAAGCAGATGGCACAAAACATGCAAAGATCACACCTGGACACAGCTCAGGTGTTGGTTTGGTGCTGAGGCCTGTGACAAGTGTCCCCTGGGGCACCAGCCTGGCCATGCAAGATGGGAAGGAGAAAATTCCATAAATTCCATGAGTGACCCAACAAACTCTGCATTGTCCCCATGGATTATTTGTCCATCATGCAGGGACACTGTGGTGGTTTTGGCTTCTTTTCTTCTCTGCCAGGGTCAGGATAGAGACATGGGAAACGAAGGATCAAGCTGGGACTTGGACTGTTTATTATCTCTTATCTTTTCACAGTATTTACGAGGTAAAATGGAGAGCTTCTCTATCTCTACCAGGTCTTTCCAAGGACAACCTGTCCAATTATGAAATGCCACTTAAATAATTTTTATTTTAAACCCAATAACTAATTTCTTGAAGTCTGCAATGCGGACTCCATCAACCAATTACAGCAAACCACCCAAACCCATGAAGAAGAAGGAAGGAGAAGGTGAAGAAGAAGGACTCAGACAACACCCCAAATCCTCCATCTTGACTCACACATCCTAAAATCTTAAATCTAAATTTCTAGCATTCCAACAGGACACAAACTACCTCATCTCATCTCATCTCATCTCCTGGAGACCAGGCTGCTTTCCTGTGGCCACAGCAAGGCCCGGGAGTTGAGTTCAGTGTGCAGCCACCAGTGGTGACACAGTGCAAAATCATGATTTTAAAGAGTTAAGATTTTAGCCAAGGGTTAGAAAATCGTGATTCAATGCCCTGGTGAGCCCTGGGACAGGCTGGGCTGGGAGGGGGAAAAGCAAGAGCCCGTTTGCAGTGATTGAAGCACAGTGGCTCCCTGTCATCTCTCAGGTTGTATCTTAGCAACTGGCCAGACAAAACCAAAGCATCAGCACATCTCAAAGTTTCTCCAGACCTGCACGAAGCTCCTGGGTCTAGAATTTGTGCTGAACTCCCCTAAAAATAGACACTGCTGCAAGAGCTCTCCTACTTCAGGAGAAATAATATTAGTCTGGACTACTGGTGAACACAAGATCTGTTTAAGTTCAATCCCTGCCTCATTTTTCAATAAATTTTTGCCAAGGCCCACGTGATCCTCGTGGGAGCTTGATGGAGGGTGGCTGGCATGAACCTGTGGTTTGGGTCCTGGTGGAATCTGCTTCCCAAATCCCCCCAGCTCCAAAGGATGTTCACAGGAGCCTGCTCAGTGCCCTACCTGAGCCAGCCCTCACTGATGGATCTCTGCAAGGGGTGCTGATCCCATTTTTGGGGACATGCAATGCCTTCTCCACAAGCTCACTCACAAAAGTGAAGCTCAAGGCTGTTCCAGACAGAATTCTGTGCAGAACAATGTAGCCTTTCACTGACAAATGTAAATCAAATTAGAAATGCTCCTAAAAATTAGCAGCAACATCAGACAACACTGAATTTCTTCAGTCATCTGTGGGAGACTGAGTTTCCATAAATAAACCGAAGCATTGCCGTGATGAAGATCCAAACAAAGCCAAATTGTCAAAACAGCCCCGGAGCCTTTCAAAGCAACAAAACTCTTTCAGTCCAAACTCATGAGCATTTTCAGACCCAGTGCTGGACAAAAGGAG
The DNA here is from genome assembly GCA_013397395.1 of Sinosuthora webbiana. Classification (NCBI taxonomy): domain Eukaryota; kingdom Metazoa; phylum Chordata; class Aves; order Passeriformes; family Sylviidae; genus Sinosuthora; species Sinosuthora webbiana. Next base: position 632,914 of record VXBN01001441.1, on the reverse strand, counting down.
ATTGTGTGGGGCTGCACAGAGGGAAAGGCTCTGGCTGCTGCTGCAGCAGGGGACACATGACCACTGCATTTGTGCAGCACTTTTGGGGGGAGAGGGACCAATAATTTCTCCTTTTTCATGAAAAAGAAATGAGACAGAGAGAAGTCAGTGCATTTGGTTGGGACCTAAGCAAGGAACAAGCCTGAGGAAACTGTCTTTGCTTTCAGGGTTACCACCCTGTGGATGTTCCTCCCTCAAAGCAGCTGGAGCCACTTCACATGAACCAGAATATCTATCATATTTAAAATTCCATCCACCCCTGATCCAAAATCTACCAAAACATGTCTCTTTACGTGTCCTACAAGCCTGTTTGTGGTACAGATCAAAACACACTGGAACAAAAACATATTTACAACAGATCCCAAGAACAGATCTGCCAAGACAAACAGCTACCCCTTGCTTCAGCATCTCTCCATCCACTGCAGCTGCACTGCGAGGAATTTTTAAAGACCCAAAATACGCATTTACTGTGTTCATAGGATTCAAGAGTTAGGATAACACAAGAATCCCTACAGGAACACACAGATCATACTCACTAACAATCATTCAGAGATTCAAACATCTTGTTTGCTTCTTAAATCCAAATTTCACCCTAAGACTGGTGGGGATCATTATGAGAAAGATGTGTAAAGTGACCTGATTGAAAGATTGAAACACAGGTCAAATAGTGCAAAGGAAAGAGTCCAACAAGCTCCCTGGGTTTTTTGCCCCCAAATTCCCAAAGGCTGCTAAAAAATATATATTCACTGGGGTCATATCTCTGAGGGAATTTGTACACCTCCATTTCATGTAACACAAATTTGTCACCGATTGTCCCAAAAATTTACATACCTCCCCACAATTCGGGAATTCAGCAATCATTCAGTCAAGTATTCATCAGCCTCAGCTGGGATAAATTGTGGCAGCATTTAAAATTCATCTGTCATTATTATACCCTGCTACAAAGCAAACAAGAAATCCAAGTGCACCCACCCAGCAAGCAGCAGCTTGGGTCCTACAAAAGGGAGAGATAATTTACTGCAAAATCAACAAAGAGGAATAAAAAGCTGAGCAGAGAAGCTGGATGGCACGGACAGGGAGAGAGCCTTTCATTTCAGCACTGCTCATTAGCATTATATAGCAGGCAAGGATGCAAGGTTTCAACATATCTGTCTCTTCTGGGTCTCATAAATTCAGCCAGCAACGTAATTCCTGCTTAAACAGAGCTCTCACTGGTTTCTGCTTAAATGCAAGGACGTGTAGCAAGGGTCTGGAAGTGCTGTCAGGTGGTTTGTTGGTGAAGCAGCAATTGTAGCAATTCCAGGGAGAAAATTCACAGTTTTCCTTCTGCTCTAACACTGCACTTTCATTCCAGTGTGCCTGGCAGGGAATGGTGGCATGGACTGCAATACTGGGGACAGAACTTGATATTGCAACAAAAGAAATATGAAATAAAATCAGCAGTCAAAGCCACCTTTCATGTCTTGGTTTTAGAGAGAGTTCACCCCTGCACAGAGGCATGGAGGAACTGGGGTTCCTTTTAAGGGACTGTGTTTTATTTATCTAAAGAGTGCTGCATTGTAATAATACACTGTGCTCATGAACCCCAGAGACTGAAGGGCCTTTAGAGAGATGGATTTACAATGCAGCTCCGCATCCCAGGAGGATGAAAGAGCTGTGCAGCTCTGGCTTTCATTACCCTTTGGCCCCTCTGCTCAGGCTGTGGCCGTGGGGAACCAGAGAGGGAAAGCTATTCTGGGAGACACTTTGGAGATTAAATGTCTCTATTTTGTCACGCAGAAAGCTGCAGAGAGAGAGGATTAAATCATCTTCCCCAAACCTCTGTGTGGGACCCACTTTTCAGAGTGGGAAGCTGGTTTCCAGTGCCCAAACTCAGGCCATGGAAGACAATCTGGGCAGTTGCACAAGCCCAGATAACAGTGTGGGGCTGTGGGTCAGGCTCACCCCATGAAGGGCTCCAGCCCCTGCTGGGGCACAGGGACATGGGCAGATGAAATCCAGCTGCACACATCTGCACAAGCTCAGTGCTCAGAGCTGCACACTGCAGCCACTCCATCTCATGTGCTGGTGATGCCTTGGGCACAGCTGCAATGTGACATCTGTCACAGAACATCCCCCCTCTGTCGGCCTGGGAGGGTGGAGAAATGCAGGTTAAAAGGTGTGGCAATCACAGGGATCCCCGTGGTTTGGGTTCTCACCCAACCCTGGCTCCTTCTGCCCCATTTCTGTGGCATCTTGTCTTCACACATTGGTAAATTGGCAAAAATCAAGCAAGTACTGTATTTGACTTGAGGCCTTCGAATAGGTTTCTGAAATTAAGTAATACCACTGGGGTTGTGGGTGTGTAGTTTGAATGGTGTTGTGTGATCTTACAGGGTAAAAAAACTTAGATTTGAGATTTTAGTACATTGTCGTGTATATAGAGCAAGATGGAAGATTTTGGGCGTTGTCTGAGTTCTTCTTCACTTTCTTCTTCCTTCTTCTTCTTCACTTTCTTCTTCCTTCTTCTTCAAGGTTTTGTTGTTTTGGTTTTTTTTAGGTGAAAGGGTCCGCATTGAGGATCTTAAGTAATCAATTACTGGGTTAAAAGTATAAATAATATAGGAGTCATCTCGTTATTGGGTAATTATCTGTTAAAAACCCTTGGAAAGAGTTAGAGGCACCACCATTTCCTACTTTGTTAGCTAGAACTTACAATTCGTGAGACTGTACTTTAGATAAGAATTAATAATCTGAGTCCAACCACGAAAACAGCGTCCCGTGCATTAATCCCGGCTCTGACATGAAGAAGAAACAATGGGAATCTCACACTTGGGGACTCTCCTGAGGGTCTCAGCTGAAAGGTGACACTTGTCCCTGCTCCAGACAGGAACCCAGCTGGGAGCCCTCACCGGGTAACCCTCCCCAGGAGGCACAAAACAAAACAAAAAACCTTAAAAAAACCCAAAATAAACAAACAAACAAATCCTAAAACAAACAAACAAACAAAAAAAAAAAAAAAAAAAAAAAGAACGAAAAACCCCCACCAAACCTTTGCATCCCCTAGAAAATGAGAGAAGCTGCCAAGCTGCCCTGCAGGCTCAGGTCTCACTCCTCCATCAGCAGGCAGCGCAGCCTTGCAAGCACGAAAGAGTTAAGCCGAGCCTCGCACAAACTTTGCAGCGAGCTGAGCTCACTCGGAGCCTCCCTTTCCCTTCCCTCCGTGCCTGTTGCTGCGGCTGCCGAGGGAGGAGGGAGGGTCCGCCCGCTCCATCCCAGCACAGCCAGGGCAGCTCCTCGCCCCCTGCCCCGGCTGGCCCCGGGGATGCTGCTCTGGTGACATCCCGGGATCCGGAGCCGTCCCTGCCAGGGAGATCGATAGCAGAGGAGGAGAAGCGCACTTGGCTGAAAGGACACCGTCCTGACCGCGGCAGTAAGGCAGCAAATCCTTTCTGCGCGCATCCCGCTACCTGGAGGAGATGGTCCCGGGGAAATCAGCGGCGAGCCCGTGCTGTGGAGCAGGGACTCCGTGCCTCATCCCAGCGCTGCTGCTGCCGGCTCTGGAAGGTAACTGGGCTTTATTCTCTTCTCTCCCTGTGCGCTCTCACACATGGTCAGCATGGGAACAAAATCCCCTCTCTGGCAGGGAAAGAGGAGACACCATCACCCCCCTGCCTCTCTTCTGCCCCTCAGACCCTCCCTGGCTCTGATGGAGAAAAAGCAAGCCACGGGTGGAATTGATCATTTTGATGTTTTCTTTGCGTTTCTTCAGTGCTGATATTTTTCTGTAAAGGTGACCTGCACAGAGCACACCTGGTGCTGTGTGTTCAGCCCCAAACCCTCCCGCACGTGAAGAAGATTCACAAGCAATTGTTCTGGTTTTTTTCCCATTCACCTGTTTGTAAGAGGCAGAGCGGCAGGAGAGGCAAAGGGGAACTCAGGAAAGTTGCCTGCACTTCCAGAGCTCACACTGTACAGGGGAGCAGAAAGAAGCAGGTGGGCAAGACAAAAAAACATTTACTGCAGCTGCAGGATCAGTTTGTACTGCCTGTGTGCGCTGTCTGGGGGGAAATCTTCCTTTCTGCTCCCCTGTGACCCCCAGATGTGCAGAGTGGAGCAGTGCAGGCTCCATAAATGCTCCCCAGAACTGAAGCCCACCCTGGTAGCTGCAGTGGGAGGCTGGTAATGTCAGTGCCCGTGAAGTTTTGGCTGATGAATTTCCTGGCTCAGCGACACACTCTGGGAAAAACAAACCCTTCTCCTGTTGTGTATGAAGGCTTCTATTTTCATTACGGATTTTTATTAAATGAAATGTGTTGGGTTTGGGTTTTTTTAATCCCTGATTTAAAAAAAAAAACAAACCCAAGTGTCTGCTTGGAATCAATCTGCACCCACTGAGCACCAGTGATCACTCAGAACTGGAGCATTGTTCAGCCAGAGAATGACTAAATCTTGGAAACTGAGACCACAGGGCTTGTTCCCGTGTCCATGAACTTGAGGGCTCCTCATGGTAAGCAGTGAGGTTCTGCCTCCTCCAATCTGAGTCATACACTCAGAGTCTGACCTGCTTTACTCACAGAATTATTGTGTACCGCTTATTCTCACATCATGTTGGTCTCTACAGTCATTCAGCTTTTATTCCTTAAAGGGGATTGTACAAAATCTAAATCTACTGGTATCCAAAGAGATGTGTTCAATGGGATAACCGGTAGATTGAAAAGCAACAATCTTTGGGGTTGCCTGGAGCTATTGAATTATTTCTGGCTCTTTTCTGGAGAAGATGCAGTTAACGTTGCAGCTTTCAACAGTCTGAATAGTTGATTGCTCCTGACAAATCTATAGCTGAGCCTAAAAACAACCCCAAACAGTGCCAGCTCCCCATTGCTAATACTTCTTACTATTAATCTGCTCCTTTTATCAATAAATGCCCAGCTGAGCTTTACTAATTCAAATCTCGGTTTGTAGTTAATTATTGAACTTCAGGCTAATGTCCTTAGCATTCTGCAGTCTAATTTTATGATGGATATAAAGCCATTAGGCTCTCTGCTCGTTAAGGAGAGAAACCAGCTCCGGTTTTTTCTCTCAGTAACAGAGCAGATGGGATGGGCAAAGACACGGCTCTGTACTTTAACTCACACAAGTGTCAGATTCCAGACTGGTCGCACTTCATTATCAGCAGAGAAATCATATTGTAAGACCAGAATTTAATACAGTTACCTTCACACCCTCTATTTCCCACCTGCTGTGTAACATGAGAATATTCTTCACGGGGGAAGAATTTCCATTTATAGATCCCAAGTGTGAAAATCACAGTTATTGCCCTGTAATTGAGAGCAGAAGAGCCCGGCTGCCCTGCCCACACCTCTGCATTAGCACCAAGCCCTCTGCCAGAATAACTGGCTCCAGAGGGGTTGGGTCAGCCCCTGGAAAATGCTGAGCTTGCCCACAGCGCCCTACACACAGCACAGCTCAGAGTCCTCTGCCCACACAGGGGCTGCAGAAGTCAAATCCCCAGGTCATTTATTCAATCAGCAGTTTGGGCCAGTTTATTACTGAGCAGGACCTGCTCCAGTATTCCCTAAACTGGATAGCTGTTATCTTTGGTACTGGAGAAGGAGCTGGGAGGCAAAGTGTGTCCAAGCCCTCATGTCTCTTCCCCAAAAACTCAGCAAATCAGATGTTTCCTCATGACACTTTGGCCCCAAAGCAGGTCTTTCTTGCTTGTAGTGAAAGACTGAGCCCCTGAAAGTCAAAATGTTTTGTAGCAATATGTCATTTGGGTGAAATGTCACGTGTCAGAGCTTTCATCATGCTGACCTAAAGTTGCATTTATTCTGATTATCATAGTATATTACCATGTTAATATTTCTCTATTTACATCTCGTGTAGGTTTATAGGCAGCAGACATTATAAATGATTGCATCAGTTTGCTCAGTGCTTTCATTCTTGTTTCAGCTAAAAGCAAAATTCTGGTCTTATCAGAGCAGGACATGATACAGTGATTTACAGTGAAATTTGAGCATTTTCATTTTCTGTTTCCAGCTGGAAGAACTGAAACTGCTAAAACATTAAGATTCCCCCAATTTCTAGTAAGTTCTGCTGCCAGGAGGTGAGGGAAGTGTCACATCCTGCAGCAGAGTTGCTCCAGGGGGATCAGGTGGGGCTCTGGACAGCTGCCAGGTGCATCCAGCCTCAGAAAAAGAGGGTGTTGATACACAATAAATGAGACACATGGTGAAAAACACTGATTGGATTCATATCTCCCCTTCCTCTCCAACATCTGATTCTACAGCCTGTGAGACCTTCTTGTACCCTTAATAATGTGCTACCAGAGAGGACATTAACAATTAGATTTGCACAGTTTTCAGTGCTTCTCCTCATCTCAAAGTGTCTCACAGGAGCATGACATGGGTTTTCTTATCTATTTGCTCTAAAGATACCACATTCAGGCTAGGCTATTTTGGTACCTGTTGTCATTTCTCTCTCTCTCTCTCTCTCTCTCTCTCTCACTTTTTTCCCTTCAGAAAGCCGACTTTTTGACTGTTCCTAATGAGAAACTCACAACTCCACACTCCCTAAGCCCTGAATGAGGAGAGAAGAGATCCCCCAGATGTTTTTTGGCAAAGCAGAAAACCACCTTCCCCAGCTCACCCGAGGATAAACCACCTGCTGTGGGAGAGAGAAGCTGGCAGCAAGCTTGATTGCTCCATCTGTCTGGAAAAACAACGCTTGCAAAGACCAAAGCTGTGCAAACCTTCGTGGCTCAGCTTGAGAGAAGGACCAAAGCTTTTCACTATCCAAACGAGGTGACCTACCAAAAGGAGGCCCAGAGTATTTTTAGGACGGAATAAAAGCCAGAAGGGAGTGTAAAGCACAAGTGTGATGCTCGTTGTCATTATGACAGCAACGTGCAAAACGGTTTGCAAAGGCCTGTCCCTCGCAGTTTGCTCAACTGTGTGAGCAGCAGCCTCGACACCCAGAGGATGGAGCATCTCCTGCTGAAGCCATCTGTGCCAAGTTTCCTCTCCTGACCTCCTTTGTGAGTCTGCTGAGGGGAGACAGGAGACCTGAAGGTAAATCCGGACAATGGACCAAAGCTGACAAAGAGCAATGACTGAGATCTATTTCAAGTTCCGCGGAAACCTGACTGGTCGTGTCCACCTCCCCACCCTGGCTACGGAAGTAGACACCACAGCAGACAAATATTCCGGCCTCTATGTGTACGTGGGACTGTTCTTGACCCTGCTGGCTCTCCTCCTGATCCTGCTTTTCTCCATGCTGCTGCGCCTGAAGCACGTTGTGTCCCCCATCACGTCCCCAGAGAGCACGGAGAACGTGCAGCAGTTCACGGATGTGGAGATGCACAGCAGGATTCCCACCACTTAGGGAGCAAAGAGAGGGCTTGGGGAAGGTGTTTTGTTCAGCAAAAAGTGGTGGAAAAAGCTCTGGCTGCCTCTTGAGCCCCACGACTTCTTGCAGCATCTGGAGAGTGTCACTGGCTGTTGGCACCACGGGCAGCATGTGTGCGGCAGCCTCCGTAAAATCGACATCACGGAAGCCTGCTGCTGTCAGGGGAGGCTCACACCCCTCTGAAAGCCTTGCAGAAAATGGGAAACACCACATTAATGACAGCCAAAAACCCCAGAGAAACACAGCAGAATGTGTCCTGGAGCCTGTGTTTGCTGACCTCCCTCTCTGAATTAACAAAGTTTAAGTGGTGTAAGTGGGAAGAGCCCACAGGGCACACACAGACATTGTCACAGAATTGAAAATTCTCAGGCATTTCTCCTGTTCAAGAAGGAATATATTGAATTGTTCTCTTTTTTCACTTGAATGGCAATTAAACAATGGAGTTTCACAAATATAGAAATGTTTCATCACCTGCTGGAACTACGTCTTGCTGACATTAGAACCCCTTTAGTGAATAGTTGCACACCAGATATCAAAAAGAGACAGAACTTTAAAGAGGAAAGAGAATAAAGCCAAAATTTAAACAAGGTTGAAAATAAAAAGAAGCAGCAGCAGCAGGAAATGAGATTAAAAAAAACTTAAAAGACACTCTACCTCTTCCTTTTTCCTCCTTTACATTAACTGAGCTGAATACATTTTTATGCCTTTCAAGCTCCCCAGTATCACTCAGTAATTAAAATGCAGTGTAATTTTTGGGAGCCCGATTGACACTGCTCTCCTAACAGACAGACTCAAGTTCGTAATAACATGTTCTCTCATATTGGGTTTTCTTCCTTAAAAGACAGACGAGTTCTTCCAAAGCTTTTTTCCATTTGTTTTCCTCCAAAGAAAGCTGAGGAAGTGCCCAGGCCTGGCACTGCAATAAGGAATAGTGGGAACAGCTTTGGAGACAGACTGATAGGGAACATGCAGATGGAAAATAAACTCACTGAGCACTGAAAGATACGATTGGATTCAAATATCCTGATGGAATGTCACGGGGGAAAGAAATGTTTATTTGAATTTATGGAACAACAATCTGACCCAGTCCTGTGAGTGACGTACAGAGGTAGGCTTTGCTTCTGTGGGTGGAAAAGATGGAGCCAAATATGGCAAATCACTCCTGGGAGAGCCACTGCTTCTCACAGAAAAACCTGCAATGAATTGTTTCAGCCACATCTCTAAAGGGCAGGTATTTTACACAGCTTATCCACTTTATTACAGCCTAACTCTAGTTCAGCAATAAAACCCCCTGGGATGTTTTCCACGTGTGCATATACTCTTATTTGCCAACTCTCCTCTCTCCAAGGGAAAGTGTAAAGTTCTCACGCAAACCCAACGCAAAATTTAGAGAAGACGCTGTCACATGGACCTGTGATAGTAGCAGAAAATTTTTCTTCAAATGCTCTGTGTACAACAGGTTTTCTGCTTTCCTTTAGAGGTCTGGGTGATCTGTTTGGGCTGGGAATTTCTGGGCTTTTGCAGATGGTTGGCAGGGGGGAAGCAGAATGAAAAGTAACATCCCCACTGGATACACTGGATCCATGGGCAGGGCTAGTGCTACTTCTCATTGACGTATTGAGTACAAAACCATTTAAACATTGCTTCCTTATACTGAATAATTCCCTTTTACTTCATTAACCCCGACATCTATGAATCATAAAATCCCAGAATGGTTTGGGTTCGAAAAGACCTTAAACATCATCTCATTCACCCCCTGCCATGGGCAGGGACATCTTCCACTGTCCCAGGTTGCTCCAAGCCCTGTCCAGCCTGGCTTGGAACAGTGAACCAGAACTGTGATTGTGTGAGGGAATACAGCAAAAAATTCCCTCTCAGCAGTGTCTCTCCAAGCCATGCTTGGCTGGGTTTCCCTGGAAAAAGAGGCAGGCTGCAGGTTATCCTCTATGGGGACAGCACCAGGCAGGATGGTGCCTTCACACCACGTCTGCAGATTGGCTCCTCCACTCTCCGTACTGCACAAGAGCCAAAATTTTGTGTGATGATCAGGACATTAATCCAACCAAGACAGATGGCTCCTGAGTTAGTCGATGACATTTAAAATTAACAAAAATCTACGCTGCTCAAATTGGTTTGGTAGGTGGCATTCATTGAGCCATCATGAGGCAGCCCAGCCCAGGCTCAACATCTGACTTACCCTGGAAAACTTCTCCATTCAAAAGCTACAACTTACCCAGACCAGAAATGTTCTAACGCACTAAATCAGCAACTAAACCACGTTAGCTTCCCAGCACAAGTCTCTGCAGAAAAACCTTGTATCCAAGAGTCTGCAGGACAGATTCAGCTTTTATTGACATAAAATATCAGACCTACTAATGGAAAATGACAGTATCAAATTCTGAGTGCTCTGATCTCGGTCAAAATTGCCCCTGAGGTACGTGTCAGGAGTGAGCTTCTTCTCATCACACTAAGGAATGTTAATTCAGAAGAGTCTCACAACACTTTAAAACTTATTCAGTAACTATCCTTTAAATAAATGAGTAATCCCTTTATGTATCAGATGGTATCTTTGGGCAGACTGGGTATTTTTATACGGTACTATTATGGAATGCAGCCCTGTCTTCTCACACAAAAATGACAAGTTTTCCTTTCTAAAGCTTCATTTCACATAAAATCTCTGTCCCACTTGACACATTCACAGTTCTGGTGACACTCAGGGTGCCTCATTTGTCTGTACAATGCCAGTATATTTTAAAACCTTTCCCACTGAGAAACAGAAGAATGCCTTTCCCCTCTTTTTGTTATCATTTGCAGTCCCAGACCTGAGGGATGTGTCTGGGAAAAGAGACTGTTGGGATGTGTTGGCCTGTGTTTGCTGAGTGGCTTCTAGGTGGAGTCTGGCATTCTTTGGCTTTAAGAAGCAGTCATTGGAACTTTTGCACAGTTTTGCTGCATCTTGGAGCACTGCAGGTCTCACAGCCATACCCTTCCCCTCCTGCAGGCTGTTCCCTTCCCACTTGTCCATCTGCTGTAGAAAATGGGGATTTTTACAAAAATAAAGAGGCACAGCGCTGGCAATGGTGAGTCACTGACTGCTCTGTACGTCCCCACCCGTGGATCTGAGGGACCAGCTCACAAAAAGGCTCAGGTGGTGCCACTATTCCAAACCAGCTGCTGGCCACGGGGAGTGTCTGGGCGAGAAAACCCTCGGTGGTCTGTGCGTTACTTGAACCAGCACAGTTTGCCCCCGTCCTTACTCCCATCAGACACTGGAAACAAATCGAGTATTGAGTGAATTCCTCACCTCCCCCGTGCCCTGCCTGCGGGGGAAGGCAGCCACCTGTTGTTCTGAAGGAGCAGAAAACGCCCGAGCATCACCGCCCCTGGTGGGTGGGGCTGTGAGCCCAGAGCCAGCCTCCTCTCACCAAAAATGCTCCCAAATCTCCCGGTTCTTCGTCTGGGAGCCGGCAGCAGTATGGTGTGACTCCCCAGACCATACAGGATTAATCTCACCCACGTGATTTCCACCCACAAGCATGAATTTTCTGTATTAACAGACCCTTAAGCATCGAGCCGAAAGAGTTGACATGTAGAATGTGTTCCTTCTCTATGTCAGAATAAAGGTAAATATTTTCATATCCTCTCAGGGCTGCAGAGAAAAAACTTGGTTTTGCAAACAACATAACTCAGCAGAGGATCAACCCTGATCCTTGATCCTTCCCAAAGGGTCTTTTTCAATTTTACTTGATAAAGAAATAAAAAATGTTGGAAACACAAAAATCATGTGAAGTCACCCATCCATTTAACTGACAGCATTAATGAAAACTTAGATGTGTGTCTTGTCCTCACCAGGAACTTACATATCCTTACATATCCTTACCCTGCAGTCAGTGAAGAGGTAACTGCTTATGAGGGAAGTGCAGACAGACAGCTCCAGATCTGGAGCAGGCTGGAGAGCAGGAGACATGCACACAACTCCTCTGCTTGGCAGGCAATGCCACAAGGCACCTGCTTTGCCACAGGTTAGGCAGCAGGTGAGATGAAATCATGGAATGGTTGTACTTTTTTCCAAAGAAGATACATCTTTGTGTTGCTTCAGCTTAATTCTGGTATGGAAGGAAAGTTTGTTCACGGTTTATTCACGTGCCCTGTGAAAAATGGGCAGTTGTATAATGGCATTCATGGCTAAAAACTCAGATGCAGATATATCTGGAAAGGGGAAATCCCAGGCAGTGTTTTGTTGGTACATGAGCTGTAGACTCAAGTGTTGACGTTTTGGTAGAAAAATAAAGCTAGAGATGGTGAAGTCTGCTCAGTCTTTGCAGTGGGCTCAAAAAAACCTACACAGAATGTTAAGGAAAAACATAAATACTTGTGGATTGGGGAAGGTATTTTCAGCTACGGTCCCTGACACAGATTTCACATTTGTTCACGAAAAGGAGCTGCATGTTATGCATTCTATCTGCCAAAAACCTTACCCCATAAAGCCCTCTCAGATCTTCACCTTTCTCAGGCTTTTCCAGAAGGTTGTGAAAGTTCCAGCAAGAGTAAGAGCAGTCTTCAACTCCTGGTGTTCATTCTGTGGGCACAGAATGTCAAAAAAAAAAAAAAAAGCCTAAAAAATCCCACAATGATAATTTGGTTTCTTGTACACGTGCTCTCCAGAATGTGATATATGAACATTTCCTCCTCCGTCCTTTCATTATCAAGAATAGTTAAAGTATCATCTAAGATGACTGATGTTAAGAGCAAAAAAATAAACTGGATTTGAATTTTGATGGATTGGGTTTTTCAAAGGTACTCAGAATTTCTTCAGCAGAAGGCAAAAGAATTTGTCCAGCTGTAGTCAAAGCTAAGTTGTGAAAGCAGATCTGGCTGCAAGAGGGAAAGGTCTGTGCATTTCATATGTAATTAATAAATAACCCGCTCCTTATACTCCCACCTGCATTTCATGGCTATGTAAACTTGTCAAACAAATGATGAATAATTCAAAAGACCTTCTCCTCCCTCCCTTCTCCTCCAGATTTATTAACCCATTTTCAAAGTATAATTTGATCAAGCTAATAGCCACAGACTTCCTAAGCTGAGTCTCTGTGCATTAATTCTCTCTGCACGGCCATAGTCCTACTCTCACAGTACCATTTAATAAAAATCAATTACAAGACAACAAAAGGCACCTGAAAGCCAAATGAGAGCTCAGCAACATTCTTTGATGCCTGAAATCTGTTCTTCTCTGCAAGCAAGAAATTTATCTTATTTAAGCTGGGCTGTTGTCCTGAAGCCAGTTCCTCTTCAAGTCCTCGAACACTGGCACCACAATTGCTACTGGATGAAGTTTATTTATATAGTTTTGTGAAGAAAGAAAGAAAAAAAAATAAAAAACAAACCAAAACCACACCCCTACCAACAATGCTGAAGGATCAAGTAGGGCCTGTCTGGGATATTTCTGTGTGCCCCACATGTGTGAGCAAACCACAGGCAGAGCAGCTCTTCCTTACAGTGCAGGGATTTGGAAGCAAACTGGCCCTGGGCTACCCTTTGAACTGTGTGGGCAAGCAAGTGCTGCACTGGGAGACTCCTACAGGAGCACACAGAGCTGGATTCGAGTGTGCCATAGGCTTTGGCATGCTCCAGCTTCCCATGCTTCTTCCCATACCAGAATTCTGCCTTCGGCCCAGAACTCACAAGTGGGTGTTTTCAGTTTAATCCTTGTGCCTTAGCAATCCTAATTCAAACTCATTTGTGCTCACAGCAGTTAAGATGCAGCATTTTTTGTAATGTTACTCCATAATCTTCAGGTGACAAGGACCTGTCCAAGTTGCTGTGGCATGACCAGCACATAATGCCCCGGGAAGCTCAGATCTGGGTGAGGATGCTGCAGTAGACTCAGTGGCAAATCTTACAGCTTGTCACTGCAGGATCAAACTGACGTGGGTTTGCTGTTGGTCACAAATTTTTCATGCTCTTACACCTTGGGAAAGCTCCAAGCAGCCCTTTCAGTGCTGGCTCTGTCAGGATGGGAACACCACACCAGTTTGCACTTCATGTGGGCACCTAGAGGGGAAGAAATGTGACTTCTTCTTCTTGTTTGTGTCCAACAAAAGAGAGGAAAGCAGGAAACAGCCTGAATGCACCTGCTTTGGGCTAATGCTGAATCTCCAAGCTGTTTATTATTTCAGAGCATGACCGACACTGAAGGGATGGGTAACAGATAACCACAGCCATATTCTCCATATGCACTTCTGCAAGCTTCTCAGGATTAAAGAAACCCCTGGGATCAGAGTGCTGAGGCTGCTTTTCCTTTGTTTGACTTTTGCTGGTAAGTATCCATCAATTTACTGTAGATACATCATTGTTCTGCTGACCTGCTTCCCTCCACTCACACTGCTCATAATGAATAATATGAGCTATACGAGATGAATAACAATTTGCTGCAAAGCAATTTGGAAAATAAATGCTGACAGACTGAGTGTATACTCAGCCTAGGTGAGACTTCATTCTATTTCTACTTTTTCAATGAATTTCTACTTTTTCAATGAATTTTGCTGGCTTAGAATTCTTAAAATATCCCCAAAAGGAAACTCCTTTGGTGGAAATTCAGTGCCTTCAAGGCCCATGCTGGACAACAGCAATTACAAAGAGATTAAGAAAAGTGTGTCACACTTTGAGGTAGTGGGATGTGTCGAAGGCCTTTCTTTAGAAAGCTGCTTTCCATATCTGTGAGCAAGCCACAGTTCAGACATGAAGCTTGTAGGCAACACCTTTATATTTGTGTCACTTCTGCCACTTAAAAGCTCAGATGAGCCTTTCCATCTTATGAATACTGATTAGTTCAGCATCGTTGTCTCTCTTTTTTTTTTTTTTATCCTCCTGAGGGAACTTGAGAACACCAGAATTATTCACACCTCAAGAGCAGGGGACAGAGCAAGATAGTTATCATGAAAACTTTAGGTCAGAGTGACCAGTTTTTGCAGGCACACAAGTACCCACGACACAGAGAATATTAATCCATGTAAGAGGTGTGCAAGGCCAAGGAAGGTCTGTTGTGGATGGATGTGTGACTACAGCTTTCTCCTACTGTTTTACTCATGATCCAGCTGAATCCAGACACAACAGCCACACAGTAAATCACAGGAATGAATCACAGCAGAGTGCCAGTGATGTTCATAGAAAGTAAAAATGCACGTTAGGAGACATCAGACAAGAAGACCAGTCATTTCTCACTTCAGAGCAATGTGACCTCCCTCCCAGCAGGCAGCAGAGGCTGAGAAACCAGAAATGGACAAACCAAATGCAGGAGGCCAAGCTGCACTGCCAGCCTAGAACTTGGAATGCAGACAGACCACGAGGCTGCTTTTCCTAGGCATGACCTGCTCTGAAAATCTTTTTGGCCAAGCAGCCCCTTCCACTGAGGTCAGGTACAGCAAACACAGCTTGGTTTCAGTTCACATCTGTGCACATTCCATGGGCTGCTCCTTCCATTTACCTTGGCACATCACTGTGGCAAACACTCACAGAAGAACACAGGAAACTGATAGCAGGGAATGATCTAGATAAAATCTTTGAATGTAATTTAAAGGTAAAATAAGGAGAAAATAACCAAGTCTCCCTGGACTGCTCCTACATGCTTTGAGCTTAGTGTTATTGAAGAGGGAAGATCTGAGAGTTGCAAGGTTTTGTCTAACAGAGATTTTTGTCTTTCTGGGTGTATAAATTCTCTCAGTGGTTTCCTTGAAGGAAAGACAAACATGACAAAAAAAAAATCTCTACAGCCAGGCAGCCGTGAGAGCTGTTGTCACTGCCTCACGTGATTAGATCCAGCTGTACCAGGTTTTCACTTCCCAAGGTATCATCTTTCAGCAGAAATCATCGTTTGGTTTAGGTTTTTTTCCTAGCAGACCAATTTGTAAATAAATGCAGTCTTGCTCTGGGGAAGGCTGTTTATCCTTTCTTGTAAGTGAGTCTGAAAGATCTTTCATTCAGTGTTATGAAGTATGAACATATATTGCTTTCTATTGAAGGAAAATAAGAGTTTGGATTCAATTTCCCCAGACAGCTGGGGAAGGCAATTTCAATATTAAACATTGCCTCTATATTTAATATTGCTGGGTTTAAACTCATAAGAGAACACCAGGCAAAATAAAATATGTGTATGTGGAGTTTTCATCCCCAAGTGACCAGAGCCTAATCTTTGTCACTCTCATCCTCCATTGTGCCAATGAAGCCTTGCAGCTCTTCTCTCTGCTGACTTTTTTGTCACTCAGCAGTCTTTTGAACAACCCTCAGCAGAGCTTTGCAGCTTAGTGAACATCTCAGACCTGCAGAAATCCAATCAAATCAATGCTGGGACTTGGGCTGAAGAACAGGGCTGCGAGTGAGGAAATCAGAGGTTTTTCCCTTCTTGACCACAGGCAAACCATTCTGGGATGTAACATGCCTGGTGACAGAACTACTGGTCTCATTGTCTCAGAATTTCTTAGTGGTGTAGAACATGCTTTCAGCCATTTTCTTCCCAAGTTTCTCTAATCCAACAACATTCCTTGATTGTATGTCAATAAATCCACCAGCAATCAATTGACAGTTACGTTTCATAGATCAGTCATTTTATTTAGTACAAGCCTAGATAAAGGATGAGAGGAGTTTATATAAAGTACACATTCCTTCTTTGTCTCCCAGGCTAGTCCTTCATGTTTTTTTGGGTTTTTTTTTTTTTTTTTTTTTTTTTCCTGTGGCTGGCACAGGCTCTCTTTATCTATTGCAAAATTCATTGTAATTGGAGTTAAGATTTTTAGCATTTCTAGGGGGAGTTAGTTCTTTACAGAAGAAGGGCTTCTCCATTGTGGGATTCAAACCATAATTAGACAAAATGATGGGCTAAGTCCCAGTGTAATTGGTGTTCATTTTTGTTAGGCAAGCCCATGGAGATCATGCTGGTTCCTCCTATTGCAGCCAATTCTGAAGCACAGAGTTCAACTTAAAACTACTGGATCACTATTATGTAGAACCCACAAACATCTTCAAGACTTTCATCTGAGTCTGACATGAACCTTCTTCCTCTGAGCAAAACAAAACTGGAGATCAGTTTAAAGCATCTGCATTACCTAATCTCAGGAGACACAGATTACACCCAGCCGTGCTTTGCCTTGTGTTTGTTCAGGCATCCTTGGAGTCAGAACAGAAACACCTGGCAATGGCACAAACGATATTTGTATGCCAAAAAGAAGAATTTCTTCCAGCCTGCACAGCACCTGGGAAAAAAAAAAAATAGCTGATGACAACTACAGAACAGAGGTACCAACCCCCAAGAACTTGTTTTGCACCCTTATTGAGTGAAAACAAGATGTGGCCAGATTTTGTGGAAGGCAAACAAAAATATTTAAATGTGTTCATTGCATCTAACAAACCCTTAATGAGGGTGGTTGTTATTAAGAATTAACCAAATATTTGTAATTAGTTTTTAGGTGAAAAATACCAGTCTCGAAATTTTTTGCTATTACCTTGCTGATTTCAGAAAACACAGGATGTTCACAATTAAGCCAAGTCACATCAACCCCAAATGTATTTTTACAGAGAAACAAAGCAGTGCTCTGTGTACATGCAACTCCTCCAGCTAATTAGCACCTTGGGGTAGGTTGTTCACACACAGAAAACAGTAAGGGACCACTACATCCCAGCAGTACCTTGTGTAATACCAATCTCAGAATCAATGATTTTACCTGAATCCTCACCAAGTCACTGCCTCACAAAATAAAAAAATAAAATTCCAGGTTCAGAGAAACCAAAGGGAATGATTTACCCTGTGATGACAGAAATCTAAGGCCCTGGAGGGACATGGGGCACTCCTTCAGAAGACATTTCCTTTTGATCTTCGGCATGAATCATTTCTTTAATATCAAGCTCATTACCTTTGGAAAAATTAATTTATTTAACTAGTTATGCCAGAAGTGTCAATATATAAGTGTGGGTGCTGCCAGGCAATTCCATCCCTTTGATAAGGGACAGAAAAGGAGCATCATTTTCTTCGTGGCAAAGGCCCTGGGTCAAGCTCAGCACTGTCTGACAGCAACCTGGTGCTGCTCTACACAACGGTGGCCCAGCAGCCTGCAAAGGTCCTCAGCGCAATTCCTGATGGCCAGCTGCCCATACCCACCCTGAAACCTCAGAGCCATCACCAAAAGGATTAAACATGGGCCATGCTGCACAGCGTGAAGAATTTTTCAGCTTCGACAGCTCCACCTTCCAGGCAAGGCACATGAAGCTGACCTGCCTGTAGAACTGCCATGCTTCACCCCCCTTTTGGACAGATTTAGGGCTTCAGTCCACCCTCAGCCACCAGCCCGATCTGTGATACACTTACAAATCAAAAAAGCAAAACCAAGGCCCTTCATTTGGACGGATTTAAGCATGAATCACCATTTTAAGATGGCACAGTGACAAGAGCAGTGTTTTGTAACAGGAAACGTTGGTACACAAAGCCTCATTTAATGAACACAAACATTCAGCAGCTGAACAGCTCTTGGGTTCAGCAGGGAAAGGGAGGATTACTGTGGATAGAAGTGCAGGTTGGCCATGCATAAGTGTGCTAAAGGGTGAAGCAGACAGGACTAATCTGAGTTCAGAAGCTTTCTCTAGAGGCAAGATAATGAAAAATATTCTTGTTTTGACACTAGTGCATGCAGTAATAATGGCTGTCCCAAATGTAGCACTGAGCTCTGATTTAGATCTAAGCCAGTTCGATCATACCTGGAATGAATCTGGTCCAATATTTCCCAGCGAGTCGTAAAATAATGATTTCTTTTAAACAGCTTAATGTTATCCTGGAATTATGACACAAGAAATCCTGAGAGAACATTCACCAGTATACGTTGATACCTAAATAAGAGGATTTATTTGCAAAGTACACATGCACACACACTCAAAACAGCTTTCCAGGTGTAAATATGACTTTAAGTCTCTCTTACACGTCTCTCTGCATATATCCTTATCCTTAGAACACTAAAAAATACAAGCCGCAATTTTTCATCTTTGTGAAGTTCACCGCATAACATTAACCTCCTGGTTTGCCTCTACATAAAACATTTCCAGCATTTCTGGTGATAAAAAGAAAGCCATAAACAGGAAATACATGCAAAGATGTTTCTGGCATTGATTCTTCTCAGTATACAATGTATATCATGCACACACACAAAAAAAACTGGTGGCCCAGAGCTGTTAGAGAATCTCCAAATTGGTTTTGCAGAGTATCTTGTGGCTGCTGTGATGATCCCTAATGTCTAATGGAAACTAGACTGCTTGTAAATAATAAGCTATCATCTTGTTAGCACAAACAAACAGCGGAGAGAAATGAATCATGGCTGTCACTGCTTTTAGCACCCCTCCTGCTGTTGCAAAGCAGCAGGGGATGATGCAGAGGGCACGGCTCCCCTGAACAAGGCTGGCTGCAAACAGGCAGGTTCAGTCCATGGAACAACGCTGGATTTTCAGACCTGGAGCGGATCTGTGTAGGCTGTGGCTGTCAATGAGCTGGGAAGCGAACCTCCAATGCTTTCACTGTTTCTCTTTGGTTCTGAGAGGCAGCTGGGCCATTAAAAACAGGCATTGCAAATGGGAAGACGCTAATGCTGTGCAGGAAAGACGGAGCAAAACGGAGCCTGCAGGCTGGGTGCCCTCACTGCAGCGAAGGCAGGCAACCCTCTCCTGGTATAAACACCACTGCTCACGTCTGCCCGACACCCCTTTGCTTTTCTGGCAGAATTACAGCAGCTTTTCTTTCATTGTAGGGCATATTCAGCAGGTCTACGTATTTCCAAAATCCATTAACTTCATCACTGGACTGGCTTAGGTGTTCCTGAATACTTCTGGAGAACAATTCAAACTGTCTACATGAACCACTGCTGTCCTGAGCCAGCTTCTTGGAGAGCAGCAGGCAAATGGACAGAAGTCAAATTTAGTCTGAGTTCACACTGGGTTCACCTCCTTACCTATTTTTATGCTGCATGGCAAACAGAGATATTTGTATGTACTTGCATAATTGAGACAATCTGGGAAAAGGAATTCAGCTCACTTGGAGTTCCTTCCTAAAGATCTAAAACTGTTGGTTTACTTGAGCATAATATTCTAATTTCCTTCAAAAATGCACATCAAAAAGAATAATTGAAACATGAATTCCATCTCAGTGCTTGTAAAAATGCATGCAAGGCACCTCCGGATTTGATTATATTTGCACCAGCACAAGCTGCCCTCAGAGAACAAAGCTCAATTGATTTCAGGGAGTCTGATTTGCCTGGATGAAAATGAATTTTTAATGGATTTGGTTGTCAGAGGGATTATGCAGGAACATGAAGCGGCAGGGTGCTCACACAGTGGACTGCAGTGGAGGTGTTTGCTGCTGGCCAGCAGGCAGGAATGGTGGGGAGCATTTCCCACAGACAGCGAGGAGCTGTCACGGGTGGAGGAACCCGGGGGAGCTGAGGGGTTGCCAGGAGACATCACAACACTGAGTCCTCCTTGCAACAGACCTCAGACTGCCTCCTACCACACTGGCCTGGTCTGCCACCGCTCTTCAGATTATTTCCTTTAACCTCCCAGTAACCCAAACACTACTGAAAACCGCCAGCTTTGAGAAATTTTATTTGATATGAAGCCCATTTTCTGGTTCTTTAAGGCAAGCATTTCATTTCTGACAGAAAACTAGCAGAGGCCTCAGGCATCAGTAAGGATCCCGCTCCAGGGCTGGTACAAATCAGCCGAGCCTCAGTCCCTGCGACAAGGATTGAAACCCAGCATGTGCTGTACCCCAGGGTAGAGTTCCCTCCTGTTTCATGTGAGAGCAAAGGCCAGCAGCACTTTACTTCCATTAATGAGTAAACACAGCTTCCTGAAGCTCTGGTGTCAATGAATATTACATTGTTTAAATACAAAGGCAAACAGGAGTAACAAACAGATACATAGTTAAATGTTGGAGTCCAGGGCATTCCTTCAGACGCCCTGGCCGGTCGCAGACCTCGGCAGAGAGGACTGGACCTGAGCAAGAGGGTTTGAGATCTGTACAAGAGGGTTTGAATCCTGGACAGGGGGCGGGGAGCTGGTCCAGGGGGGTTGGAGACCCTGGCACAGAGCCCAGAGAGACACAGCCTTTGACTTCAGCCCGTGGAAAAAAGCTTCTAACGCTGAGAGAAGAATTACAAGTCACAAGGGTGTGACAGACAGTAGTGCAGTGTGTCACAGGGTGGAAAATTTTGTAGTTTTAGGATTCTTAGTATGTAGGTACATGGGGAACAAGATGGAGGATTTAGGGTGTTGCCCTGAGTTCTTCCTTTTTCTCCCTTGGTCTCCATCTTCGGGTGACGGTGGCACAAAGTAGGTAAAGGAGATTGGGTCAGAGTAGAGTTGACCCCTTTAGGATAGGTGATAGGCATTGGCAATAATTGTAAATAATATACACATAGTTATCTGTATAAAAGGCAGCGACCTCCCATCACGGGAGGAGTCGTCCTGTGTCCGAGCAGCAGAACACCTCGGCTGGGAACAGAGAACATTGTTAGATAAGAAAACAATAAACAACTCAAGAAACCAAGAAAAATAAGACCTTGAAGACTCCACTTCTTTCTCGTGTCTGGCTCAGGGCCTCTCAGAGGGCAAAAGACTCTCTAGAACCACCACCTGAAATCTCAGGAAAGAAAACCAAGCCCAAGAGTTATAGATCTCTAACAAACACTGTTTGTGCCTTCAGGGCCTTAAGGGTCACTGGGTGGTTTTCTGTTTCCTCTTCAGAAACATAAGGCCTTTAAGACTATGATTCCAGAATTCCAGAGCCAGGGGCTTCAAGGCGCACCCTCAAATGCAGCAAAATTCAGAATAAATCCATGAGGGTTCTCAGATGGTGGACACTCATTCTAACCAAGCCACAGCCTCCTCTCCTCTCCACTCCACGTGTGAGATACTTACTCAGAAGAGTTCCTCCCTGTGCCTCAATGTCTGTCTTCTGCCAGACAGCCCCAAGGAGGAGGTGATCCACATCTCCCTGTCTCCAGTCAGTCTGAGCCTTTGTGTCCATCCAGCTGCTAAATAACAAGCCCACAAAGACACAATTCAAAGGATGTAGAAATGTGATGAAATATTTCAAATTGACATTTTCCTGACAAATGCTACTCCATTATTTTCCTGTGCCGAGCATCTCTGAATCAGTAATATGAAGGACTTATTCCCCAAAAGATCCTCCATCTGATTTTCAAAGCTCCCTACAGTAACAAAAATATCAACCCTCACAGGTACAGCACTACATCTCAACGAGAGAGGAGAAGGAAGCAAACATTTTTCAGTTCAAATTTATATAAAGCAAATCAGAAGGAAAAGTAGGACTACTTTACTCCTTTTGCACATTTATAAACATATAAAAAGTACTGGAATATAACATAAATTTAGTGTGGAGACGTCTAATTGCTCTCCTGTGCCTCATGTCATCTGCTGCATCATTATATCACAAGCCATATGGAGAATCAATCTGTGCACAAAATACAAGGAAAGGAAAGTCAATAACTAGCCACTGGCTAGTAACTAGCCAATAACAGTCACTGGCTTTTTTTCCCTTCAAAGAAAATCAAAGTTTGTAGACTCATACAGGTTTCCTGCCTTCCTGTTGGTGTATATTTTTTAATGATTCATTATTTTATATATTGTGGCCCGTGCATTTCAGGGGTCATCAGAGTTTTTTCTCCACAGTTGTGGGTCAGCATTTAGACTTCAAGAGCAAACTAAAGGCAGGATGCAGTTTTCAGAAACAAAGATGTAAGCTGACTAGTTTATTTTTATGCACTTTCTTACCCCTGAATAATATAATTATAGAGCTTTCTGGGCAAATTGTGGAAAGCTGAACTGAATACAAAGCGACAGTGCTCAAAACTGAGCTATCCAGAAACATTTCAAATACCAGCTGAGGAGAAGAGGGGAGGGAAATGTCATTCCTCTCAACAAAAACCAGCTTGCATTCATGACATCTTCACTTTCTTGCCCAGATGTTGTCACAGGAAGAAAATATCAGAATATAAACTGTGGCCTAGGAAGCACAGATGGGAGGAGGTTCTCACAAGAGAGCTTGTTCCATTTCAGCCCTTTCCTAGTCACTCCCTGGGGTCCAGCACCACAGTGTGTCAGACTGAGCCCCTGTTTCTGGACTGTCCCTGATAGTATCACACACATACAGATTGGAGAGAGACAATTGGCACTGCAAAGAGGGACTGGCCAGCCCAAGCAGGGCTGGGTTCACACAGGGTTTGCCCCAAAAGCTACAGGCACTCAGCTGCCTGAGCCTGCAGTTTATGACAATGAAGGGGTGACCAGAGGTGCAATCCCCCAGTGTTTAAGACAGAATAAATCCAAGGAGCCACAGCTCTGCCACTTGCCTTGTGCTGGTAGTGCTGCTTGTGGCAGAGCTGATCTAACTGCAAACAAGTGACTGTCAGGTCAGTTCTGTGAACAGGATCACTGTGTGGTTTATCTGCAGGAACACAGATAGGGCAGAGGCAGCAATGACACAAGGCACAGCATCAAGCCTGGATTACACAACCTCTACCCGCCCTAAAACTGCACAGGATCAGCTCCAAGTGCCTCATTTTGAGAGTGATCTGTAGTTCTCACAGACCACAGCATAAGCACTCATGGGCAAAATTCTACTTATGCCCTACACAACTTCTAATTAAAACAGCAGGTACAAATTAGCATGAAATCGAGTCCCTTAATGGATGATTTTCCCTTTTCTCTTCTGTTTAAAATCACCCTAACAAGCCTGATTCAATGTGCAAGTACAACGTACCCTCCAGTGAAAACTCCAATACAAATTTAAGTCACTGCAATTTTACATGTGAATATTTATTCTTCTAGCCCCCTATACAGCACGAAGCTGGAAGTGCAAGCTGCAGAGGACACTGACTTCCAGTGACACATGACAAAAAACAACCAAAACCCCTAACATATAATTATCCTGTCCTTTACCAGGTGCTGAACCTCATCTCCAACACCTGAAAAATTTAGCATTTTCCTTTCATCTCAAGTCTACCTTCTTGTCCAACAGCTGTCAGGGCCCTGACTGCACTAACCGGTCCTAATTGCCCAAACCAGTCTCAGTTGGGGCTTCCACTCACACTCTTGGACAGGGACTTTATTTAACCTTGGGGTTTAAATAGAACCGTAGAATGGTTTGGGTTGGCAGGAACCCTGAAATTAATCCAGTTTTAACTGTCTGCCATGGGCAGGGACACCTTCCACTATGTCTGATTACTCCAGGCCCTGTCCAGTCTGGCCTTGGACACTTCCAGGGATCCAGAGGCAGCCACAGCTTCTCTGGGTACCCTGTGCCAGGGCCTCCCCACCCTCACAGGGAACAATTCCTCCTCAATATCCAGTCTAAATCTGCCTTTTTTTCAGTTTAAAGCCATCCCCCTTTATCCTGTCACTCCAGCACCTTGTCCAAAGCCCCTCTCCAGCTCTCTTGGAGCCCCTTTAAGCACTGGAAGGGATTCTAAGGTTTCCCTGGAGCCATCTCCAGGCTGAACACCCTGAGCTCTCCCAGCCTGTCTTCCCAGGAGAGGTGATCCAGCCCCTGATCCTCTTCATGGCCCTCTGCTAGGCCTCCCTAACCATGTCCTTCTCCTGCTGGGATGACAGAGGTGATTTGTGAGTGTCTTTTGCTGATTCTATTCCTGAAGTGCTGTTTGGGTTTCCTGGGCTGACATTGTGTCAATGTCTTTGCTGGATGGTCACTGGACGTGTCACTGCCAGGCCATGCCCTGTTGGTGAGGTCTTTGCCTGGCCCGTGTTGTGGGCACCCTCAGCTCCCTGATTCCTTTTCCTGAGGGACAACAGCAAGAGCTGGATGAGGCTGGGCAGAGCCACTAAGTCCCTGTGCATTTAGGGCACCAATATTGTTTTGTTCTACTGCATTTCCCCCTGCCCCGCCCCAGACAGTTTCTGCTGTCAGCACTACTTGCTTTAATCAAAAAATTAGAATACATTTCAGCTCATTATGCTAAATGAAAACAACAGGGGGCTAATGAGCATTGTGAAGAAGGCATTAACAGGGCAATCAGAGGTATCCTCAAGACAGCTGCATCTTTCTTCGAACTCTCTATATACACAACTGTGTATACAGTTGTGACCTCATCTGTTGAATTTAATTCAGGGAATAAATAGATTTAGATGTCTAACTTTGGTTTATCTTTGTAGTACTCTGTGTTATATTTACTATTAAGAAACAAAACTGCCAGCTCCGTTTGTGCAACTGTTCAGGTCATTCTTACTCTTCAGTGAACAATACTGTGTTAACACATTTAATATTCATAATTTCGGAGTAGAAGTTAAAGTGTTACTCCCCCAATAAGTGCTGTGAGAAGCTTGTGCCAATGTCCGTCTGTAAAGGGAAGGTGGCTGTGGCCCTGCTCCGGCAATGGCAATTCTGAACACACCCAGACAGTCCGTCTGTGACTTATGTGTGTCCCCAACGCCGAAATAACACGCGGAGGCCAAAATTTTCCGAATCCCTTCACCAAATTCATTTCTTTTTTTTTACCTCTCCTCCTTGAAAGTTTAAAAACCTGAAACAGCCTTGGCCACCCCTCTAAACGCTGCCGGGCTCGTTAGAGCGGTCACCATCCCCGCTGGTGTGGCACCGTGGGGGAACACCCCACAGCGCCGTGGCGCCGGCCCCGCCTGGGCGGAGGCAGCGGGACAAAACGGGAAGGGAAGGACCGGGAAGAGAAGCGATCGTAGGGGACAGGCGGGGACAGGGAGGGACGGGAGGCCGGGCCCGTGAGGGCAGGAGGTGTTCCCGCCCGCCCCGNNNNCCCCTCCCCCCAGCCCGGCCGCCATTTCGGGAGCGCTGCGCGGGCAGGCGGCGCCCCCTGGCGGCCCCGCGGCCGGCCCTGCCCGGCCCGTGCCGGCGGCCATGAAGTCCGTGTTCGTCACCGTGGGCACCACCAGCTTCGACGAGCTGATCGCCACCGCCCGCTCCCCGCCCGCGCTGCAGGTCAGCCGGCCGGGACACCAGCTCCGGCCCGGGCCTGCCCTCC
>VXBN01001441.1:474443-607284 GCA_013397395.1 Sinosuthora webbiana | reverse complement strand
CCCCCCCCCCCCCCGCCTCATCCCCTTCTTTCCCCCCCCTCTTCTCCATCCCTCTCTTCACGCCCCCCCCCGGTATCTCCCCATCTTCCCCACCCCGTTATCCCCTCCGTTCATCCCTCCGTGCCCCGCAGGCGCTGCAGAGCCGCGGGTACCAGAAGCTGGTGCTGCAGGTGGGCCGGGGCTCGCTGCCCCAGCCGCAGCCCGGCAGCAGCTCGGCCGTGGCGGTGGAAGTGTTCCGCTTCAAGGACTCGCTGGCTGAGGAGCTGCAGAGCGCAGACCTGGTCATCAGCCACGCAGGTACGGCCCCGGCTGCTCCCTGGGGCTGCGGGAGGTCGGTGGGATGAAATCTCTCCGGCTGTGGCCTGGCTGGGCATGCTGAGGTCCACAGCTAGAGTTTGGTTGTTCAAGACGCTCCCCTGTTTCAATAGCAAGTAGGGGAGATAGTTAATCTCTCACCATGTTTTCTGTTTCTCTCCTAGGTGCTGGTAGCTGCCTGGAGGCTCTAGAGAAAGGAAAGCCACTAATAGTAGTAATAAATGACAAGCTGATGGACAACCATCAGCTTGAGCTGGCCAGACAGCTCCACAGAGATGGCTGTGTCCTCTACTGTAACTGCAGGTATGGAGCTGCCCTGGCTGTTCCCGCTGGACAAGAACATTCAGTCCATGCGACAGCAGAACTGACAATGGAACAAGGAAATGTACATCCTTCTCTGTGATCTCCATCTGGGTATTAGGTTTTCCAGAGTGAATAGACTAACACTAGGGAGTAATTTATCACACTTAACAAGCCTTTTGACCGTGGCCTCTTCTATTTTTTTTTTTTTCCATTTGAGGGTACATGTATTTAGATTAAAAGAAGAAAAACACTTGGATTCAGGGGGATTCATAAATCAGATATTATCTGGTTAGTAACTTTAAGTACCCCTGTCTTTCAAGTACTTATTCAGGCTGCCTTTTTAACCAAACTTCCTGAATCCACCATTCCTTCTGACAAGGAGTTTCACAGATCTACTGCCTGTCACTTCAGGACAAAAGCCCAACCCAAACAAAGAAAAACACACAAAAAAGCCCCACCCCACAAGCAAACAACACATGAAAAAATCCCACCATCACTCAAAACCCCTAGCTCCTTTTGTTTTAGGAGTTCATCCTGACTCCTGTTGGGTTTATTTCTTCTCCTGGTTTTGACAGTATCTTACTGTTTTCTCTTGTGATTGATTCCACTCTAAAAATAACAGATAAGTTTTAAACTAAAGGCAGAGAAAATGTAAGTCCCTGTTCCTTTGCCCTGCTAGCAGAATTTCGTATGTTTCAGAAGAGCTTTCTGAACAGATCAGGCCTGGCATTCGTTTATATTGAGCAAGTTTCTTAAACTCATTATCTTGGTGCTTCTGTCAGCTTTGGAATTTTTATTTCTTTGCGTTGGGCAGTGCCAAGCATTTGAGCCTTACTTGCAGCCTGATAATAGCAAGTAACAGATTGATGTAGCTGTTCTTTCTGGCTCTGTGATCAGGGGAGAGCTCTGCCATGTGTTCAAATAGGATGGATTCCCTCCTATGGTTTATGGAGAAGAACCTCAGATCTTGTTCAGTCTCCCAGCATTGCAACCACAGAAGATTAAAAAGTTTAAAAGTTGAGTTTGTCTCTGAAAGCTGATGGAAGTGTGTTCTCAGCAATGCTGCCTATGGGCCAGTGCTGGCTGGGGCCTGCTGTTCTGTGCATTCTTTTCCTTTCCATACATTTCCTTACTTAATATTTCCATGCTAAAGAATTATGGATGGATGAACAGAAAGAAAATTGTATTAAAAAAATTCCTGTGGGATGGATCTTTAATTTTTGCTATTGTTCTGTTTTTACAGCACTCTCGTGGAGACGCTGCAGTCGATGAACTTGTCAGCTTTGAAACCTTTTCCTCCTGGACAGCCAGAAAAGTTTGCTTCATTCTTGGATAAAGTTTTTGGGTTACAATAAACAAAACTGAGAAATAAAGAAGTTTGGAATAAAATGTCTCATCTCCTACACTTAAGATCTGCCAGCTGGGCCAAACACTCAAACTATCATTTAATATTAACTGATATTAAATGGCTTCCAATTTTGTGCCAAATTCATTCAGCTTTATGCTTAAAAGAGTACAATGCCAATAAGGAGGGAGTATGAACTGTCTGGTTGCATGGACAAACACATTTATATCACAAAAGCTGCACTGGGATGGTAATTGCAGTGATGAGGACAAGCTAAACTACTTCTTTACAGGCATGGCATAGGGGTCTCTTTGACAATTTTGCCAAGTACAGGTAGAAAGAAATTGTCTTTGTTGATGTTCCTGTGATGATCTGCAAATGCCTTCAGCTCTTGTTTCATGTTTACAGAAGGACTGAAAAGAGAGCTTAAAAGTGAGAGATTTAAGGCTCAAAAGGAACAAAGGCATGGGGTGAATCCAGGTGAAAAAAGTCACAGGTGCAAACCTGCGGCCAAACTGCTGCCCTGAATTTGAGTGATTTACCCACAGAGTAAAACACAGGACAGGAATGGGCTTGGCAATGCAATTGCTCCTTTTGCATGGTGTTACCCCACCATAACCCATCCCTTTGGACTTCTGCACATGCAGTGTTCCCCTTTTAGACAATACACAAAGAAGGAATTCTCCCCCGTGAGGGTGGGGCGGCCCTGGCACAGGGTGCCCACAGCAGCTGTGGCTGCCTCATCCCTGAAGTGTCCAAGGCCAGGTTGGACAGGGCTTGGAGCAGCCTGGGACAGTGGAAGGTGTCCCTGCCTATGGCAGAGTTAAAACCGGATGAATTTCAGGGTCCCTGCAAACCCAAGCCATTCTGGGATTCTTTGATGCTGATCAGAGCTTCCCATTTAAAGTATTGAAACTGAAAATGATGTTGATGTTACATCGATTTTTTTCAAGTAAGTATTTTGAAAACCAAAAGGGGCTTAAGCTTTAAAATGTTCATGCATGTTCTTGGGCTTCTAATGCTCTAGACCTTTAGAAACGCGTAATTGGTGCTAATTGTCCTTCCTACAATGACATTACTCGTTTGGGGATGGGGCTGGGGGGATGTGCTTTTGCTGTTTAAAACAAGAAAATTAAATACCTGAATTGGCCCATCTGATGTAAAGTACCTTTTTTATGAGGAATGAACATAGAGGCATTCAAATCAAGCACAAAGGGCTCCAGGTGGAATAAATCAAGCCACACAGCTGTGCAAAGGGTCCGGTTTGCCAACACCCCAAGCTTTGCCCCAAATACTCGATTAGGAGCAACCAAGACTTTTCACTCCCTTAACGATTGCTATGGAGTTATTTCAAATCCACTGCTAGCAACTCGCCTCCAGCCCGGGAGCGCAGAGGTTGCACTGATATTCCCGCTGGCTCTTTGCAGTCGAGAGACGAAGCTGAAGCAGCGGTCTTAGCCAAGCCAGGTGGGCAGGAGCCGCTTCCCTCACCTTGGGATGCGCACCCACGCCGGCAGCCGGGCACCCTAAAAATTGCCTTAAAACAGCCTAAAATGGCCCGGGCGGGGGCAGCTCCGGCGGGATGCGGGCGGTGCAGGCTGAGGGCCGAGGGCCGGGCGGTGCCCCAGGTGGGCGCGGCGCCTCGTCAGCGGCCCCTCAAGAGCAGCGGCCGCGCGCCCGGCGCCTCGCGCCTCGCCCGCGTCTCCGCGCCCGCCTCAGCCGCCCCGGCCGGGAAGATGCACAAAGGCTCCAAGAAGTACTTCGGCCAGAAGTCCTTCAGCGAGGTGGCCATGGACGAGTACCTGGGCAGCCTGGGGCTGTACCGCAAGATGACGGCGAAGGACGCCTCCTGCCTCTTCCGAGCCGTCTCGGAGCAGGTGCGCGGCCGGCCGGGGCTGGGGGTAGCGGGGCGCCTCAGGCCCGGAGCGGGCTGGGGCTGGGCCGGGGGTGCCCCCGGAGAGCTCCGGGTGCCCAGAGAGAAGTGCCGGCAGCGGGGATGGGTGGGAATGTGTGTGGGGATGGGTGCGACCGGCTCCGGCCGCTTGGGCTCCCCTCAGCCTCAGGTGTCCCCGGGTGCCCCCCAGCCTCTGCACTGCCGCCTGTGGTGGCGGCGTTAGTCTGGAGAAATTGTGCCTGACGCCAGGCATGAATTAAACTCTTGATGTCTTCTCTTCATTTAACGTTATCGTTCCAGCTCTTTTCATCTCAGATTCATCACGCAGAAGTTAGGAAAGCTTGCGTCTTGTTTATGAGGCAGCACCAGTCTAGGTTTGAATCCGTAAGTACCGTGGGCTCTGTATGTAAGCTTGGGTACATTAGCTGGGAAATGCTGTGGGACGGGGTCGCGGGGTTTAGCAAAAAGCATTGTGAACGTGATGCTTTGCCACGCTTGAAACACAGAAAAAAAATTACAGGGTGACTGCTTCCTTACTTTGGGTTGTAGTTGCACAAGTTTTATTTGACTTTGGTTCTGAAGTTCCTGAAAACAAGCAAGCTGCTAAAACTTACATTGTGAGTAGGGTGAGTTATTTGTGTACTATATTCTCTGTGGAGCAACCATTGCAGAACTTAGGTGGGAAATATGTAGGATTTTGGAGCAAGAAACGAATATTGAAAGATGGTGGGGAATCCTGGAATAATGACATCAAGTCATGGGGGTTTTGGATGGTTTTGTCTGTGGCAGTTTGTGTGAAGTACAGGTGTGTGTGCTGTGTGGGTTTGTAGGGTATTGATGTGGTTTTTGGAGGTTGTGGTTTGGGTTTTTTGTTTGTTTGTTTTCCCTGTAATCACATTTACAGGAGGGACTTGAGTATTACTTGGAATCGTGTCCTTAATTTTTTGTTTTAGGATCTCTTGGAGTTCTCCAAGATACGTTGCTACCCCAAATCATTCCTATGTTCCATGTGCCTTGCCTCCTCCAAATTAACAGCTGGTAGCTGTTAAGTAGTCTTTAGGTTTAATTTTAACTTTGCTTTCTAACTGCCTAAGTTTTTATATTTGTTTTCTTGTTTTGTTAAAAGTATGTGGAAGGCTCGTTTGAGAAATACCTAGAACGACTAGGAGATCCCAAGGTAAGCCTGATCATCTAAGACTTAGGAGATTTAAATGTGAAGAGACTAGAACAGGGAAATGTTTAAGTAATTATTTAAAATGTGGTTATTTGAGTTTGTGGGATTTTTTTAGGGGGGAATCAATCTTGTAAGTAATACTAAGGGTTTGTACTGAATAAATATCAATAAACTGTACATGTATAAACAATACCAGTTTTAGTGGGGAACTTGCATGGCTGCAGAGGAGCAGTCTCTGCAGGCTGGACAGTAAAAGCTCATTCATAACTGTAGTTCTTCTCCAAGAAGGAAAAAACAAAATACATGGAGTGTACCTTAAATGAAATGTCTGTCAGGCTTTACACTCCCCTGCTTCTTCCTTTACTGTTCAAACCTCTATTTCTTTAGTCTTCAACCACTAGCCTTGGTGAATGCAGCAGTTTCTGAAACAAACACGGGTTTAAAGAAAATTTATCTAAAGTGATGTGTTGGAGCAGCTCTAGCAGCAACTCAGTTTTACTAATTTTGGTAATTGTGGCCACCCCGTGTAGCAGACTCCTTTTACCTCACTCTCCCAAATCCTTATATCTCAACTTTCAGTGCATTATTGCTTTAACAAACTGATGAGTTTGAATAGGTATTTTAATAGTGCAGAATTTTAATACTACAGAAATGTGGAATATAGTTGTTGGTGTTTAGATGCCTCTGCTATCTCACATAATCTCATAATCTTGCATAGGAAAGTGCTGGCCAGCTGGAAATAAGTGCCTTATCAATGATGTACAAGTAAGTACCCCTTTCTTAAGGTTTACTTTGTTTTGCACTTGGTATGGGGGTTCTGGCCCCAGAACTTCCTTTGTGTTTGCCACTGAGAAGTGAATGTGTGAAATACGATGAGAAATGCTTCCCTAAAAAACTAACTTAACTGACATGCAATTGGTGCCATCACAGCCCCTGTTCTAGTGGGGATTAAGGGCAGGGTCAGTTTCCAGAGATGCTTGTTTGTTATCTTTTTGCTGATATTAAACTTGAATGTCAAGTGTTTGCCTCTAGTGGCTGAAGACTGGAAAATGGGGAGAGCCAAAGAGCTGTGTGCAGCTGTGTGGTAGTTACAAGACTAAAACTCTTCATGTAGGTGTTCTTGAAAGCTCCAGAAGTGAGGAGTATCTGCCCTGCCTGGTGTGTAAGCACTGGTTTTTATTTCAGAGGTAACACAGAACTGTCTGCCATCCGTAAAAAGCAGTCTGGCTCTCTAGTGGTAGAAAATAGAAGCCTCCTTTTGCAGTCTCATTTTGTCCCAGTACTAAAGGGACAACTGAAGTTTGGCAAGAATTACTGAGGTTCTAGTCCTTTCACAGGGTGCCTAAATCACTTAGACTGGATTGTCTCAGTGTCTGAGCACCTTTCTGTAAGCATAGGTATTTGACTTAGTCTGTGAGTAAGTATCATGGTCTTTCACAGATAATTTTTATTATCCCCTCAGGATGGGTTAGCTCACCTGGCTGTGGCTTTATGGTAGCATTCATTTATCAGGAAAAGTGCTTTGCTTGATTTTTCTGTGAACCAACAGCTCTAAACTGCTCCCTGGAAGCTTCTTCCTAACATGGCTCTACTGAAAGTGTGCTCTTGCAAGTGTTGTTTTCCCTCTGCTTACCTAGGCGGGATTTCATTGTGTACCGGTACCCCGGGAAGCCACCCACACATGCTACAGACAATGGCTTTGAAGACAAGGTCAGTAGAAGTGAGGGCAATTTCCTTCTGTTCCCCTGCCTAGTCTGTTTTCTTACTTTTCCTGAAGCTGGATGAGTTGTGCATTTTTTTTTTTTCCCCTGAAAAGGGGAAGTTAATGGGAAGGGATGACTGTAATTTCCCCTGAGATTTTCGTGATCTACAAACTGATCCCAGTTAAGAACGGGAGCTATTGTATCAGCTTATGTACATCAGCACTAGTGCTGGGGGAAAAGGAAGGAGCATAGAGGACAAATACTTTGTATTACCTTGCATCTGGCCCCTCTGGTGCTTTCTGGAGCTGTGTAGATGTGGGTGCACAGTTGTGTGGCTACTTCAGGTGTGGTGCCAGTGAAGCTGCTGCAGTGTGGATTTCAGTGTAGGCTGCTAGATTTGCCAAGGTGACCGGTCTGCTCTGAACCTGTGCTGCTGCAGCTGTCACTGATCTGTTGATGAGCACTGCTGTCTTCCTTTATGTGTGCTTCTTTCTCCATCTACACAGTTTCCTGTGTACCTTAATTTAATTCCTACACGAGCTGAGTTTAAATCAAACAGCATGATCCAAATACATGTTTGCCCTCCAAGGCTTTCCCACCAGAGCTCTCATTAAGTGTTGGCAGCTGTCTGTCATTACACTGTGAGTTTGGGCAGCAGCTCCTTCTGGTGTTGCTCCTCCTCACCACGAGAGGAGAGCTTGTGTTGGCAGAATCCACACAGCACACAGAATTAAGAGTCCTGGCATCTGGGAGCTGCTTTTCTGGGAAGCATCCTTGCTGGCAGTGTGCTGACAGCTGCCTCAGGGCTTCTGCCCGTTGCAGTTGGCTGTGGTTGTGTGCCAAGAAGTTTGGTAGGACATGTTTACATGGTGTATCAATGCATGTGTTGCAGAAAGCATCTCTTCTGCTTCCTAAAAAGCAAGGTTTTAAGGGCTAGAGAAGTAAATGCTCTCCTGGCCTTTCAGGCAGAGAAGGATGGAGTGTGCCTATGACACTTGGGATAGTGTGTCTCAGGGTGCTGCATTTAATAGGTTGTATTTATTTTACCTCATGAGCAAATGGTGGTCTTGGAAACAAACTTCGATTTCATGTTCAATACAGCAGGATGTACAGATGGCTTTTTTTCTTTGTATGATACAAAGTTATTTAGAGACTTTACCTAGATTTCAGTTTTGAGCTGATGCTACAGCTTTTTTATGTTTATATTGAGAATATTTACTGTTTTCTTGATGAGTTGATGTCAACTGTAGAATGAAAGGATATCAGAATTTGGGGTTATGTCATTCCAGCCTTAAAACTTCCTTTTTATTTTATTTTCCCAGATTTTACTGTGTTGTTCCAGTAACGGCCATTATGACTCTGTGTATACAAAACAATTTCAGGAAAATGCTGCCATTTGCCAGGGTAAACATGAACTCATTTTTCTGTGGAAGAGAGTCTGTTTTCATATGTGTAGAGGCAGGGTTTGTTTCAATTTTCAGGGGTGGGGAGAAGAGAGATGGAAGGTCATTTATGGTATATTTTTATGCATAGACTTATTTTTTTTACCCTTTAAATGGATGTTGGACAAAATGACTTATAGAAGTCCCTTATTCCCAACTGGGTTAGTTTATGATCCTGCCCTTAACTGCATTTGATGTCACTACTGATGTAACAGTAGATCACATCTGAGGATCTGCCTGCCTTGAAAACTGCAGGAGTTCTTATGGATCTCACACTATCGAGCTTTGTGTTGGTTTGTTCAGCTGTATTATATGAGATCCTCTACAAAGATGTGTTTGGCATGGATGAGGAAGAATTAAGGTCTGCAGTTGAGGTGTTTCGAAGTAGATCCAAGAAGAACAGAAACAGTGGTCCTGTAGGAAGTGAGGATGCAAACTTTGATGGTCTCCATGAAAAAGAGCCCAGAAATCCATCAGAAAAGAGGTAGTATGCTGGGAAGGGGATCTGGTAAGAGGGAAGCAAAAAAAACCCCCAGAAACCTTGCAGAGAACAACTTTTCCAAGTTTCTATGATTTTTTATGGAATATTAACTCTTTTCCTACGTTATGACACAAACACAAAGCTCAAGTATATCGTGGAAGAGAGCGTGCTTTCCTTGGAGCTGGGAAGTGCCATGTAATTAAATATCCTCTGCTGCAGGCTGTGTTACAGTTGTGTGTTACTCTGTAAAATGACAGCTCGTTTGTAAGTAAAAGGGCTCCTTATTCATTAGAGCTTTGTTACTATTTTTTTAAATGAGAGACCTATTAGTTTTCTAAGCTTCCAAAGCTCTGAAAGTCTTGAGAGCTGCCTCTGAATGCTTGAAGCATCACTGGTTTGATGGTACCTGGCACGGAGTGTCTTGTACTTGACAGTGCAAGAATTCAATCAGTGGGATCACCTTCATCCTTGCCTAATTGAAGCAGTAGCCCTCATTAGCGGTGGGTTTTGCAACAAGCAAAGGTCAAGTTCTTAAAGCTTGGAAAAGGCTTTTCCTGCACTGCATTTCACTTTGCTGGTGTTTAAGGCAAAACGTGCCACTTGATGGCACCATGGTGCTTTTTCAGGTTGTATGAACAGTTGGTGATATTGATCCTGGCTAGAAATGGTGTGTTGTAGCTTCTGTAGTCTTACTTTCAATTTTTTAGACTGGGCGACTGGGAAGGCAACGACCCTGACAATCCACAGGAAGCCAAGTTCAAACAAGGCATTGAGGAGCAAAAGGTTTGGCAGTGTGGGGAAAAATCCTTATGATTTGCTTTTGGGGTTTTTTTTTTTCTGTTGTATGATGTTGCCCTTCTAAGGGCTAAACCCTCTTTACCATTTTCTAAAAATGTATTTTTGGCAACTGGCTCATTTCTTCCATCTACTTGTCTTTTGGTTTTGCCCTTGAGTTTCTCTTAAATTGGAAATGCTCTTTTCCTTTCTGAAATTCTCTGGTTCTTCTCTAGCTGATTTTTATTTCCCCCAAAAGGTGGTGCTTAGCAGCTGTTTCCTGATTTGCTGTTTGTTTTTCCCAGAATGTGGTTTAAATTAGTTCCCTTTTGTCTTGACCATAGTATAAATTGCTTCAGAATACTTTTAGAAATTCTAGAGAAGTAGAATTTTCAGATACAATAACTGGAATTCTCACCAACTTTTGAAGCTGTGGCTTCATTGGTCTGGTTGGCTTCCTTTGATTCTTTTTGAGTGCAGAACGTGCCAAGTATTACTCTTGAGCCTCTTCTGTTCTCCAGAGTCAGTTTGCTCAGCACCTGATTGCCTGGATCTCTTTTCATACCCTTGAGTTTTAGTTTTTAGGGAAATACAGTGGAAGTGAAAATTTTGGATAATAGCATCTGTACTTTTTTAAACGGTGCACAGATGCTGGCAGGATAGAGACTGTGCTGAACACATGAAATGCACTTGTTAATGCTCCATTCCAATTCTGTTTTTAGCCTCCAGAAAATCCTCCAAAGATGCCTGTTCCTTATAAAGTGCTAAAAGCACTGGACTCCACCATCTATCGAAATGTGGAGTTTGATGTTTGGCTGGACAGCAGAAAAGGTATCTTTGGAAAGGGGAAAGTCAAAAAACTCTTCCTGTAGTAGGGTTAGCATTAAATTTATGAATCTGAGTCCTCTGTTTCTTCAGCTGAAATGTGAAGGACACAGGTGAAGCCAGCAGGTACCTGTAGGCAGGAAATGTTCTTGGTTTCCTGTCTGGCATTCAAAGTACAAAATACCCAGCTTCTGATACTGTACAATGGTACAGGGTTGCTAAAGATCTGATCTCTGCTACTTATGGACTGTACAGAGGAAATAGGAGGATTCAAAGCAGAGCACAGAACTCTGTTGCCATTCTGTTGTATTGGAAAGCATTCAAATGTGAGGTTTTTGTTACAGCATGTGTGCAAAGACTTCTTTTTAGAGCACGATTTTGGCCCCAGAATCGTATAATAATGAAGATCTCAAATTTAGCATTGAGATCTGTCAGATGAGTTTTTCTCCTGCCTCCCAGCCCTCCTGGGCTTGAACATTTTGCAGAGATTTCATGGTTCTCATGGCTTGGGAAAGGTTGGCTGCTTTTTGACAGTCACCGTGGCTGATCTGTAAAGCAAGAAGTTACCAAGAAAGATAAGTTTTTAAGTGATACTTGATGTCTGACCCAAAGTGCTTTGCATGCTGAAGAACTCCAGCATTTCACCACGGCGTAATCAGTAATGAGGATCATTAAAATTCTTGGAACAGAGTGCAGTAACCAATTATCTGTGTAGAATACTGACGTGCAGGGAAGCCAGGCAAGGAACTGAGGTAAAAAAAGCTGAAATCTAACAGCAAGGAGACTTTAGGCAATGTTAGCTTTTCCTGATGACATTTCACGTTTGCCAAGTACCACCGGGGCTCTGGCAAGATAAGAGATGTCCAACGTTCTTAATTCCAGGATTTGTATTAAATGCAGGATTAGCTCTGTGCCACCACAGAAGCTGCAGTGTTGTAGTAGTGCTGCTTGCTGCATTTTCTGGCTGTCACTGGTCTCATGTGACTTAGCCTGGTTCTGGTCTATTGTAAGAACATCTAAAGTTACTCCACTGTTACTGTGGGGAATGTTTGGGTATGCACAGGAAGTATTTAACTCAGTTGGCCTATAAATTGTAGTTGGGTGCTGTCATGATGTACTGGTAGGATATGTGAAGAAAGAACAGTAGCTTAAAGGCTTTTTTTCCCCCCTTTTATTTATTTATTCATTTATTTTTAGAGCTTCAAAAAACTGACTACATGGTGTTTGCTGGGAGACAGTACTATTTAGGAGACAAGTGTCAGGTTAGTACTCAAAGGAGACCCAGTTATGATAAACTGTTCAAGCTACTTTAAATGGACTGTGATTAAACCTTGAAGTCATTTGACTTCATAGATTCTTTCTAATGCTTTTCTCATTCTCTTCCCTGTAGATGATCTTTTAAATGTAATTTCTTTCTAAAGTCTAACCTTTAAACTTGGTAGTGTGATAGAAAAGCAGTTTGGAGATTCAATGTAAACTAGTCATTCACATTCTCTGAGTGTAGAAGTTCCAGGCAGAGCTCAAAATGCACAGGGGTGCTTTTGATGTAGTTGTCTTTAGATTTTTCACTTGGGCTAAGCAAGAGTTCTGGATAATCTTATCTTTCTCACCAGTGAAGTAGCAAAATATTTTTATAAAATAAAAAGGGAAGAGCTAAAAAGGGAGGAGTAGAATGATCTGGACAGGAGATGCTGAAAGGAAGGTCCGTTTTCTTTGTCTTCTGATGTCATATGCAGTGAGGGTGTATTTTTTTTATCACTCTTTAAGGAAGTGCTAATGATTCACAGTGACTTGTTTCTCACTGAGCAGAGCTTTCCTCTTCCTACTTTATCTTCTGTTCTCCTCAAGTTCTTAAGCAGCAGTCTTCCTTGGTACTTATCTGCTGGGCACAGGGGATAAAAATAAATTAGGGTGCAGGTATCTTGCCTCTCAGTTGCTCACAAGACTGATTTTGTTTCTTTTTATTCTCCCTGAAGTTAGTACAGTGCCCTTTATTTTGGTTGCAGTTTTGAAGAAGTATTTGAGACTCCTGGGCCAGCCCAGTAACATGGGACTGGGTGGGAGCAGCCTTTGCTATTAGTGGTTTGTGGACAATATTCTGATGCACTTTGGGGTTTTTGAGAGCTTCCCTTGCTCCCTCTCCAGGTGTGTCTGGAACCAGGAGAGAAGTATTACAATGCTCATATCCAGGAAGTTGGACAGGATAGCAACACATTGACTGTATTTGTGGAGGAGCTGGCAGAAAAGTAAGTAGCCTGGTGATGACTTCAAGTTTAAAACTCTTTCTGGTTGAGGGGTTTGTTTTTCTTCTTGGATTTCTAATGACCAAAATGATTATTGTAATGCTTTTTGTGAAGTTTTCCTTCACTGGAATGTAAACGTGATCTTTGCAGTTTGGGCTGAATTCACAGAGCAAATTGCCCTCTGCTTCTGGGTTTCTCTGGAGTTTTTATGTTGTACCCAAGCAACGAAATAATTGGCACTTCTGGTGAATCTAATCACTTTCCCCCTTGCTGTTCAATCACTCACCCTCCTCCAAGGCTGGGATTGACAACATCCTGCAAAAATTCTGTGTTGTCCCCTGCTTTTAGGGGTACCTCTGGAGGCAGACAAATGCAGGCAAGGGAGAGAGACTTGACCCAGGAAGTAAAGAGTGTTTAAGCTAAAGCCTAGCTTGTCTTTTCTAATTAAACAAGTAGCAGTAATATGTGCTTGGTGCCAGAGAAAACAGATTATTTATTTTCACAAACTATTTTCCTCTGTCTTGGTGTTGCTTCAGCTTATGTTGTTGTGCAGAATGTATCCCTGGGGCTCTGCTAACGTGGGTGTCCTTCCTGCAGGCACACAGTTCCTTTGGCAAACTTAAAGCCAGTGACACAAGTGGCTCCTGTCCTTGCTTGGAACATGGCTCACAACAGAAGAGGAGGAGCTTATCAGAAAGTAACAGGTGGACACTTCTCAGGAATAGGTTTGTACAAGGCTTCCAGAAGCTTTCCTCCCCTGGGGGAGTACGGGAGGTTACAGTTGTAACTGTAGCAGTCTTCGGATCTTGGAAGCAACTTAATTTACCCTGTGATGTAAAACTTGGCCACTGCGGGGGTTTGATTGAAAGTTATCTTTCAGACAGTGATGAATTTGCCTTTGCAGAAGAGCAAATCCATTGATATACAAAGCAAATTTGGTATTGCTCAAAATTGCCCAGAACAAATTTGCCACTTGAGAACCATCTAAAAGACATGTCAGTGAACTAGAGAGCTTGTCTGATCTGGCATTAGCAGAGATGCACGGAGGGACCAGGGCTTCCCCAGCCACTTAAATATCAGTTCAATTTAATTTGGAGGAGGAGTTGTGAGTTTTTTTTATGTCCATAAATAAATGCTGCCTGCATAGAGAGATTTTAACACTGAGTACTGGTTGGATCAGCTGAAGCTGGGAAGGTGCTCTCATGTCAGATGCTTGTATCCTCATCGTGTAGAATTCCTGCTTGAGCCTTTTAAAGAAGGGTCTGAGGTTTCCATATTTACAATGCCCTCTTTCTGGAATAGGCCCCTGGCTTTCTTTTCTATGGGTTCAAATACTAATTCTTCCCTTTATCATTTGAGACCATAACTCAGGTTTAAGGTGTAAACCTTTTGTGTCCTCAATGGAAACAGCGGAAATGGACATGAAAACACGGAAGAGGATGCTGAAGAAGGTCCGTGGGAAGGAAGTGTTCATGGCTGTGGCTTACAGCAGGGGACAGCCAGTGCTGCCACCCCGGCTGCAGCACGGGGCTCCCTCAGGGCGCTTCCCTCCCATCCACTGCTCCCCAGGAGGGGCAGCCATGGCCCCCTACAAACCCTATCACCAGCAGAATCCTCCCAGGCACCACCGTGAGCCCGGCGTGCCCAGGTAGGAAGCTTTGAAAACCTGAGCTGGCCACTTGTTTTCTGTTCACTCTTCCTGCAGACTGGTTAGGAGAGAGTTTGTGCTGAGAGGCACTTCTGGTAGTTGCACCTTTTCCCCTTTAAACTCGAGGGGTCTCCCTGATTTATAGATAGACAAAACATGCTTGGCCCTCAAATAGCATTCTACCCAGCCCAGGGAAGAGAGGCTGTCAGAGCTATGACAACTTCTGCAGGTGAGTGGCAACAAACCTCTCCCACTAAAAATTGCTCTACCAGGCACTGGGGAGGCTGGCGGGGCATGAATTGCCTGTTTGCAGCAGAGTGTGAAAGAGCAGGTTTCTCGTGGCTCTGCAGAAAGAACTGAGCTAAAACTGAGCAGGCAAACAGAGGTGAAAGTGCAGGTGGTGGTGACTCCTCACCCCTCTCTTGTTCCCCGAGCTCGTTCGGCCGGCGCCCGCTGCCCTGCGTGAGCAAGGAGTACAGCTTTGTGCCAGGGGCTGCAGAGGAGCCCCAGGGGCCAGAAGAGACTGTCATCTTCTGTGAAATCAAAGGAGATGATGACACTGCTTTTTCTGCTCTGCCTGTGAGTTATGAACAAAGGGTAAGCTGAAGCCTCTCAGAGAAAGAGGGGGAGGCTAAATGTGGAGTGGTTGTTTACCTAAATATACAGCAACTTTTTTTGTTTTCTTGGAGTAAGGTTTAGGAGTAAATGTGACAATGGAAGACTGAAATTAGTCTAGTTCCTTTAAAACCTGCTTGAAACCTCAGTTTTTCTAGATAGTCCCTTTCTTTGTATCCTCGGTAGCACCACTTGTTTGCTTTTAAGCATATTTTCATAAACATAATCATATTTCTGTTGCAGTTTAAAAACAATCTTTTCCTCCTGTGCATGTCTGTCTAGCTCTGAATATTGTGGGAGAAAGCTTTTCACTTGTTTGCCACACTATAATTTATCGTTTGGGTAGCAAGATTCAGAAACTGGATAGTGATAGCCTGGATTTTTTTTTGTATGAATTTGTAGTTGTGATGTTTTGGATTAACATGTTCTTCTAGCAGAGTTTCTTCTGCTACAGAAACAGGAAAAAATTGCAAACCTAGACTCTTCTTAAAGCAGTCTCTTTGTTGAATTGTAGATAAAGTGGCAGTGGATTCCTAAAGTTTAAAATCCTTTCTTTTTCATTTGTAGTCTAAACCTAGTCTAAAGCTGCATGTGCTAAAAAAAAAACCTATTTATACATAGGTATCTGAATAGGAGAACAGACTAAAAAAAAACCAAACCAACCTTGTATGTTTGAATTTTGTTGCTGTGTTGAAGCAGTGAACTTAACTAGGCTTAGACTTGTATTTAAATGAGGTAGAGAGAGTATGCTTAGGGCTGTTTCAGCACCAGTCATTTTTTCTTTGCTCTGATGTACTAGATCTGTAATCTTTGCTCTGATTTTTCCTCCAAGAGTGCCAAGGAATAAGGACACATTATCCTGCAATCTTTTTTTCCAACGTGAAATCAATACAGCTCAGTGGTTTTTTCTCCCCCTTTGCTAGACTTGCCTGCAGCTCCTAATGAATAGGTTTTCATGTTCGTTCAGTGACTTTATTGTCAATGCCAAAGCTTTTTCTCTGTCTCTTCCTTGTCTTGTTTAGTAAAGGAATGTGACATTTCCTGGGGAAAGATGCATCTCACAGAGGACTCTGCCATGCTGCTAGAGGCCTGGTGGGAGAATCTTCTGCCTTACCACCTCTGCTTCAACCTTGGAAATCTTTCAAGCCTCTCTGAGCACTTTATCCATCTCCTAGTCACCAGTGTCTTCTGAGGAGAGTTTTGAGTGTCACCTTAGCCATCACAAAAGACTGAATCAACTTCTTCTACTCCAGCATCTCAGTCCTATATTCCTCCTTCAGAGAACTGATCTTTTAAATTGGGGTGCAGCTAAAGACTGATTTCAGTACAGCAACAAAGGGCATGTAAAACATTGAAGGGGTGCTGTGGGCAGCCTTGGGGCATGCTTCTCTCTGAAATAGGGTTCCATGTGTGGGTCAGCCTACTGCAGACACTGCTGTCTATGCCAGCAGCCACCTTTTGATTCCACCAGTTGTGACTAAAAATTATCTTTCTCCTTGATGATCAGTGTTTGGATGAATTGATCTGCTTGTGTGGGGGGAATGCTCTGGAATGATGAATGCACTAATACGTGTTTGGGGTAGCAGCCTTCTCTGGGATCTGCTCCCTCATTTGCAGCTTTGTTAGAGCTTTGGGTAAAGCTGGATGAGTTTTGGGAGGGAGCAAGCAGCTTGGCTGCATGGCATAGGACAATGGTAAAGCTTCTAAATTGCCTTAATTATGCAAGGCAGAACAGAAAGGAAAGACATGTTTGTTGCATTAGAATGGACACACATGATGCTTCTAGTAAGCTTTGGTTGCAGCAAGCTGGGTCTGCCTGCCTGTTTCTGTGTGTCCATCTATAGAGCATGGAAAGTTCTGAATTATTTCCAAATGTGTGCTTCTGACTTTGCTTTTCAGAGCCACAGTAGCCCTGCTCCCATTGTCCATGGTCCAGGGGCATTTTGGGTAGCAAGGAGAAGTCCAAGCTCTGTTCCATCTAACAAGCAGACCCTGAGTGCCTTAGAGGAGGAGGAAGAAGCAAGTGAAAGTGGTGAGTTCCAAAAGGATTGATAGGCAAAAAAAAAAAGAGATTGTCAATGTGCTTTTCATTGTCAAAAGTTAGATTCCTTACATCTCCTAAAGGAGACAAAGTGAGATGATGCTGGAAGCAGGTTATTAATGGATGCACTGACATGTAATTGCAGTAACTCCAGCTTTAAGCTTTTTTTGCTCCCCCCCTCCCTTTTTTTTTTTTCCCCTCTGAATCAAAACTTCTTGTTCTCTCTTCCTTGTAGGGAAATTTCGTGAGGAATATATTTATGCGCCTCCAGGTGAGTAAAAGTTTAGGCTTTACTGATGGAATATTTGGTGAATGTAATACACTCAAATTGTGGCCTTTTTATAAGTTTGTGAAGGATTAGATTTAATGCAGCTCTTTTCAATTAATTTTGCCTATGTCCTCCAGATCCCAGCTGTGAAAATACCACAGTGTTTACTTCAGCAGAACCTACAGCAAACTTGGTAAGTTTTATTCACAGACTGTTCAGATTTGAGATCTTTGAGGTGTGTGGCATTCATGGAAACTGTCCTTGGATGCATAGTAGGCCAGAGACTTCATAAAATAAAATGAAATCAATATTCCTTTATATATTCACCTTCCTTTTCCTCCCTGAATGCTGAGGTTTTTATCTGAGCCTGCAAGTACAGTCTGAATTGCACTGGATACATTAATGATTTTCCACCTTTCCCTCTGCAAAGAGAGAAGTGTGTATTTGAGTGCTGTTTACTTTTCTTTCTCTGCTCCAGACAGCACTTGCTTTTATCAGGCCACCCTTCAGGTTATATTCCAGTTTATCTTAGTCCTCCTCTGTGGGACTGGAGAGATCTTATCCGTGGTAGAATTTATCTTGGAATTTCTGATTTTTTATTTTTATTTGAAATTAAATCTTTAGTCACCTGCTGCTCCACAGTGGATGTGAAAGCAGTCCTGAGCACGTCAGAATAAAACTGTGTTTAGCTGAGCTACAAAAGACACTCTGGGTGTATAGTGCATAAATTTAAAAATAAAAAAAGGGGTGTGGTGTGTGTGCCTTGTGGCTCCTTTGCCACTGAAATAAATGAACCATGCTTTGCTTTGGAATCCCTTCAGGAAGAAGGGGCAGTCTCGGTGTCACCTCAAGATGAAGTGGCTTCCTACAGCTATCCCCAGAAGGTAGTGTCTGGTACTCTGAGCTGTATCTCACACTTCACTGTGGTGGCCCTGCAGAGAGGTGACCGCTCTGCTTGGACTGTGGCACTTTGTGGGGACCCCTCACAGCCTCTGGCAGCAGAGAACGCAATTCCCTGCAAATACAGGCAAAACAGACAATGCCTTGCAGGTGTCTGCAACTCTAAACTGGTATTTTCAAGCCAATTTTTAGGGAGTTTGGATAGTTAGTGCCTTTACAGCTAGGATTTACAAGATGGATTTGTGTGAAGTGAGAATTTGTGAAGTATGTGGTATTTTCATAGTCTTTGTCAAAGCCAGTTGCAGAGGCAGACTGTCGAATACTCTTGACTCTTTTCCAGGTGTTGGTGAACTCTGCAACAGTTTCCACCTCCACAGATGTTTATACTGCTCCAGCTACAGGTCTCTCTTCAAATTCTGCTGCCTCCACTCCAGCCAGTGTCATAACAGCAGCTCCCCCACAAACAGCAGTTCAGCCTGTCATAGTATCTCCCTTTTCTGTGGGGAGGCCAGGTAGAGTGTACAGACTGCAGCTGTGGACTTGGATTTCCAAGTTTTCAGTTACATTTTCCCCTCTCTTCCTCCCCCCATCCAAAACAAGTGTTAAAAGGCATAAGAAAAAAAAGGTGTCACTTGCTTTGGTTTAAAATTATGTAGTTGTAACTTGGCTGCTGACTTCTCACTTTGAAGAGGCTGTTGCCTCTGAATTTTTATGGGAATTGGAGGTCTCTGCTTTGGGTTCCCCCCTTACCACCTTTAATGATTAATGCTGAATGTTTGCTAGAGAATTCTTTTCAGAAGGCAGAAGTTCAGTGCAGCTCCCTTCACCTCCCCTTTCCTACGGCTAATTTTCCTCTTGAGTTGAGGTAGCAAGCCTCTACAACACTCACTTCCAGGAGAGTCACTGGCTGGGCTGTTTCAGGGTGCAGTTCATTTTTGTGACCCTCAGTTTCTTCTGTGCAGGGAGATGAGGTTTGTGGGTAGTCGCAGGGTGCATCTTCCACCT
Organism: Sinosuthora webbiana; assembly: GCA_013397395.1. Lineage (NCBI taxonomy): Eukaryota > Metazoa > Chordata > Aves > Passeriformes > Sylviidae > Sinosuthora > Sinosuthora webbiana. The sequence continues at coordinate 588,308 of VXBN01001441.1, read as the reverse complement.
TAGGTGCTGTACCTGCTTTGCTCTTGGAAAGTGGCAGTTGTGTAACAATTCTGTTTTCCTTCTTGTAAAGAGCACTTCTCCTGTCTTCTGTAACTTTTCATTTAGCATCTAAAAAATCTCCACCTTCCATTCTTCTCAGTTCTGTCTCACTTTTCTTATCTCTCTTTTTTCTACTCTGCATGAGAGTTTAGTCAGCATGGTTCTCAAAGCTGTCTGCTCACTGGTGCCAACCTGCTGCTGTGGTAGAGGTGTGGGCCACCTAAATGAGTATTTAACACTTGTCTGTCCAGAAGATTTTTGTCCTGATGTGTCTCAAACCTTCCCTTGGGTTCTTGTGGGTTTACTGTCACACTTTTGAGGACTTGAAATGATTAGTCTGTTCTCTGTTGTTCTTGCATAACTATCTGTCCTAGAAGTCTGGCCTGCCTTCTAATATGAAGAAATGATTGAAAAAGACCTTTTCCCTTTAACTAGGATATACAGCTTACAGATAGGAGTGCAGTTAAGGCTTGAGAGGTTGAACCTTCCCATCTAGTTAAAATTTCTTCTGGACACCTTTCCAAGTGATTGCTGAACAGAATTTTGTTAGAGCCTGTATTTAGGGGCACCGAGGTGTCAAAGTACATGCTGAATTGTGTAACTTAGCACCTAACTCGTTTGACGTACCGTGGCAAAGTTGACTTTCTGGGTGACATTTGTTTCCTTTCCAATTGTAGCAGTTTCTTCGGTGCCATTCCCAATTTATTCAGCTCCTCTTCCCCCAGTGAGTGAGGTGGGAGAAGCCAGTGCTGTTCTTCCAGCTTACTCTTGTGATCCCAGTGGCAGTGATCTGCCTCGAGGTAATGATGGTGGTTTGTATTTTTACTCCTGCTGCTCTCCAGCACTCTTCTGACTTGTGTTCTCCTTGGAAGCTTAGCAGAACACCAAGTGAGAATACATAGTGAGAAGAAATGATTCTCTGTAACTCACAGGGAGTGAGAAATAATATTACAGATACTTATGCTAAAGTTTCATTCCCAGTTTTGAACAGTAAGTTTGTATCTGACTCAAATATGTGATTATTGCAGCTCTAGACAGCACCTTAAATAAAGCCCAGGGAGAGTGTGCTTGGCCTATATCACACTTGTTTGTGGCAGAATAATCACTTTTCTGATAACTGATTAAAGTAAGAATTGTGTATTTATAAGCTGTGCTGTTGCACAGTTCAGTGGGGTATTTTGGTTGTTTTCCTTTATGGCTCCAAGCTGTAATTCTCTGGTATTACAAAGCAGGGCTGAAATGTGGGGTCAGATTGTTCCTTGGGTGTGTGTCTTTGTCACACACACTGCCATCAGCTGGGACAGTGTGTAAGGTCCGTGTCAGCTGTTCAGCAGTGAGAGTGCAGAGACCAAGCCTGCTGCTCTCACAGGGCTGCTGCCATGCTCTGCATTACTCTGCTGTGTCACTGTGCCCTCAAATCCAAGGTTTGTTAATCTTGGCTGTTCCATTTCCCCTTCCCTGCTGTGGTGCCATCACTGATCCCATGCACACATCAGAGTTCTACTTTCCAGCTTTAGCTGAATGCCCTTAACTGAGGCTTTCCCCACTTGGGAGAATGGGGTGTTAAGTGTGCTGAGAGGAATTTGGAGTGGATGTGGATTAATAACCTCTCCAGACCCTGCCTGGAGCTCTTCAGCTGAGCCAGTCCACATCATATTGGCCCTGTGCTCCTTAGCACAGACTGTAGGGATTTTAAAGATTGTTAGTTAATAATATTGCATGTAGCATTTATGTTACACTGCTGGAGTATAATCTGTATGGCCTTGAAGTTAAGGAGGCCAGCAGGTTTGGAGTAGGGCAGAGTGAAGTATGTGGGTGTGCTCGATCTGGAGTTGTGTGTGCTTTGCTAAAGACACCAACCTGGTGTAGATGGGGAGCAGGAGTTGCCAACAGACTGAAGTCCTGCACCTGAGAGGAAATCCTGCTGTGGGCTCTAGCATTACTTACACCTGCATTTATTCCAGTTTTCATAACATCTTGTATCTTGTTTTAATGGCACTTAGGACTTGTCAAGTGTGTTTGTTAACACAGTGACCTCAGGTGTCCTGCCCTTGCCTGGTGCCCTGTATTTGAAGGAGCTGTTGATAAAAGCCTGCTTGAAATGACTGTGTTCCAGAAGCAAGGTGTTCAGTACTGGGCAGAGCTTCCCATCAGCACAGTAAAAACTCTGTCAGGAGATGAGATTTTTATAGGCATCAATGTGGTCTTTATATTTTCATGTCAGGATGGGCAACTTTTTTTGGCTTAGCTGTTGCTTCATAAGGTTGTCACGTTTTACTGAAGATGAACTTGATTTCCAGACATCTAAAAGAGGAATACAAACAAAAACTGCTTTCCTACTGTACTGACTTCTGTTCCATCACTCCACAGATGTCAGTATTTCCAGTGTCAGTTTGTCACTTCAGTCTCCCAGCAATTCCTTTGTACTGTTATTGCTGCTATGGAAGCAGCTGTTTCATTCAGCTCTTTTGCTTGCTTTGCATAGATTTGCATAAACAATTGAAGAACAAAATTGGGTTTTTAACAAAACACCGAATTTTTCCAGATGTAATTTCAGCTATATACTGAAAAGTTCCTATTTGTGTAAGCCTTTTGGAGTATTTTTATTATTTTACTGGCTGTGGTCATTGTTACAGCCAGACCACCAACACTTCCAGGACTAAGGATCTGTGTGCGTTTCCTGAAACAGCTGCATGGATTGTTGCCCTGATAGATGGGGCTGAACAGTAAAAGAATTGAGAATTGGCAGCAGTGACAAAGGAACAAATCCTCGTGCATTTTAAAATTGTGGTTTGCTTTGCTGATGCTTTTGCCTTCCTGGAGCAAACAGCAACACAAAATGCCACAGAGAGCAGGGCTGGGGAAGCGTGGGAGATGGGGCAGGGAAGCCAAGGAGCCAAGGCCTGCTCTGGGGCACGGTGGGTATTTGTGGAGATGGAATCTGGTCACTCTGCAGGTGTTGCTCAGTTTAATCCCTCTGTGGCTCCTTTTGAGTTGTCTCCCTGCTTTCCCTTGGCTTTAGTACAGCTGGGAGCTCAAAGTCTTTGCTGTGGAATAGGTCACTTACTCTTCCTGAGCCTTCAAAGCAAATCTCTATTGGAATCTAAGAAATCAATTTTTACTCATGCACAGTTCCAGAACTCTCTCATGGGATTAAATACATGCCCTCTTTCTTTTCCCCTGCCCTTTCAGTGGGTCAGCTTTAAAGGTTTAAAGCTGCTTCAGAGTTTCTGGACAGTTGGAAATGTGTTTCCAAGTTCAAAACCCTGTTGCTTTTGGAGAGAGGTTTCAAAGTCCCTTCACACACCTGGGGCTGTTTCTCAGCATATCATTTACTTGGCTGGGGACAAATGGTTCAGTACAGGGAAGACAGAAGTAAAAGACTCTGTACCCTTGTGAAGAAGGAATATATTCCTTATTCCTGCCTCCGCTGAGCTAATGTAACAGTTGGGGACCCCAAAATTTGGTGACAAGGTCTTAGGATTGCTCTGTGTTAAGTCCTAGTTGCTTAGCCAGTGGAGACTTGTAAAAAAACCTGAGTTATCACTTGAGTAATCAAGATGAATGAACCAAAATTAAAGCTGATGTAGTCATTGAATTAAATAATTAATTGGTCAGACAAATGCTCTGCCATTGCACAGACATCTAACTAGATTTAGTTAAAAGATGAATATAAATAGTTGTTCAAGTCGTTTTAAGACACATTCTTTACCCTTGAAATTTTAAAGAAAAGGTAGTGCTGAAATACTGTTATTCATTAAGTAAGAATAAGTTCAAATAAAATGCTCTTAATGTAAGTTGCTTTTGCTTCTTGGTTTATAATTCCTCTGCTCTTCAATGTCCTATCCTTTAATTTCAGATACAAAGGTCTTGCGGTATTATTTTAATATGGGACTGCAAGTAAGTGCTTTTTAAATGAGTATAGCAAATTGCCTGCAAAAAACTGCTGGGTTTCCTGACAAATCTACTGATGTTTTCAAAACTTTCAAGTGTCCTAAATGTGCATTCTGTGCACTGGATTATTAACATGGATGGACTTTCTTGGTGGAGATGGCTCAGGAAGGAAAGTTCTACCTCAAAATGTGAAGTACACCATGTTAATTGTTCTACCATGGGTTGTGGTTTTTTGGTTTTACTTTTGGTTTTTTGCTGGTTTAGGTTTGGGTTTGTTTTTTTATTTTGAGGCCAGATAAATATTCTTTCTATGAAGAAAGGGGAAGAACCTGAACCAATCTTAAGAGAATTTGTGCACTTAAATTTGTGCACCTTAAGCAGCCAGGAAACAATCATCAAAGACCACTTAAAGATTTGTGGATGGGGTCTCCTAGGACTCGTGCAGCTGAGCTCAGAGTGGTTAGCAGCATTTCTGTCTTGTGGACATTTGCTCTGCTGAAGCATTCTCTGTAGCAGTAGTCAAGTGCAGTGTCAGTGCTGCTGCTCAGGGAAGTACAAACAGCAACATGAGCTCCTTTAGCTGGAGAAATAGGAAAAATCTCTGAATATGACAAAGTTAATAAGTAGGAATTTTGGTCCTCTGTAAAGGCTTTTGACACAACAGCAGTGTGGCTCTTGCTGCAGGTATTGCAGGATCTTTCCTGGTAGGCTGTGTTGGTTTGATGGGTTTTTTTGCTTTTTTACATTTCTTAAAGGGCTAGGGAGGAAAAAGCTTCACTTTTTCCTACCTTTAGATCTGAAAGTAGCTGGAGGAGGGCTGGAGAGTGCGTGGCTGTATGCATGACCATGTTTTCCCTTTTCCTGCAAGTACTGCCATCAGAGCTGCTGGCCCTCCATGATGTACGTGCAGCCAGTGCTGCCTCCATCTCCAGTGGAAGTTTACCCAGCCTATGCTGAGCCAGCTCCTGTCCTGGACCAGGCAGTGCCTCAGCTCTTCCCTGATGCTGGGCAAGCTGAAGTCCACCAGGTTCCCTTGGAGGCATCAGGAAATGGTTTGTATTTGAGTAATGCTGTGTTCAGGCTCCTGAAAGCCTATGTAAAAAGGCCATCAGTGTGGCTGGAGTGTGTGAACGTGCTTTTTGTTCTCTTTTTTTAAGGTAACTTCCAAAGCACAGAGCCTCCAGCCCTGTCCTATGGGCCAGTGTACTACCCCGTGGTGTCAGACCCCTTCAGCCAGCAGCCCCTGCCTGGCTTTGACTCTGTGGTTCCTGCCTACCGCTACATCGGCACCTGGCACCCAGTAAATCCTCCCCACGGGAATTCCCCACCTGTGGCCAAGGCTGGGAGCTCAGCAGCACCACCCCAGGTCGGCTACATGGCCTCCCCCAACCCTGCACCTCCTGATGCACCTCAGGGAATGTAAATCTGGGAGCTGGAGGCTCCTCCTTGGGTTCTGTTTGCCAGCTCGTGTTAATACTGTTTTGTAAACGTTACCCTCTCGGAGAGTTGACTCAGTTGGTCAAACTGTGTTCAAATTTCATGTTTCTCTTTGGGTTTATGCTACTGATAGATGACAAGGTGTTGCTTTAGTTGGTTAGGAAAGCATAAGAGGAAAGTACTGTAGTGCAGAGAACAGCTTGGATGGGAGTAGAGGGAGTATGTGAAAAAAGATGCTGTGACTGAAGGCATGTTGTGTGTGTCTGAGGGCTTGCACTGAACACTGAAGCACCTGGTTCTTGCTGCAGCACTGAATCAGGCTGCCATCACAACTCAGGTAAACACTGGGCACAGGGTCGTTAGAGGGGATAATAATGTTTCAAATAAGTTGACTTTCTCAGGTTTTACAAAACAAAGCTGCTTTGTCTCTAGTGGTCACGTTTGTCATAGCTGTGTTTCTTCTGTCTGACTTCATAGTGATAGGTTTTGTGGCAAGTGTAAGAACAATGTTTTGGTCTGTTGTATATTGTTGTATATTTGTAAGATTTGTTTTGTGAAAGCTGTTGCACGTGCGGTGGTGGCCGTGGTGGTTAATTTGCACAAAATAAAAGCATTAAACACATGAAAATGAGTGGTTGTTTATCACTGGCAGGTAATGTTCCTGGCAATTAGCTATCCCACAGCCTGGACTGAAGAAATACACTCATGTGGGACAAGGCTGTTCCAGCCTTCTGTGAGAAAGCAGCAAAAACTTTTAGCATGGAAATGGCAGGAGAATAATTCCTGCTAATTGCACCTTTTCCCCTCTAAACATGCTTTCCCTTCAAATAGCATTCTACACAAAATTTAAATCAGCTCTATTGGCCCATTCTACTGTTTGGTGATTTTTTTAAAAATAATTTTTCCTTTGTGTATAGCCAGGTGGTGGTGAAAAGAGGATTAAGTGCAGAACTGGGAGGGGAAAAAGTTGTATTTCCTTTGGTATCCCTTTTAAGTAACCCTGGAAGCAAAACCATAGTAGGAAAAAGTGACTTGTTACATTTTTGTTTTAAATTCATGCAGCACTGTTTGTGTTGATAATATAACTCTGTAGGGGGAGGGCTGCAAGCTCAGCATTTAGTTTGTCTACTGCAATTTCTAATTGCTGTACATTTAATTTGGCAATTTAATAATGGCTTTTCAAGATGGAGCAGCCAGGTAGCAAGATGAAAATGATCCCTGAATAGCCAATTTGATTTTGAGCTGCTGTGCTGTTTTTAAAACAAAACATTTACACAAAATTGTTTATGAAATAATGGGTGGCCTTTGTGTTTCTGCCTCTGGAGGAGCACTTGACTTGCACAGGGTTTTTTTTTGGAGAAAATACAATGAGGGTTTTTTTTTCTCTGAAGTAACATTCACTAGCCTAACCTCTGAAAGGAACTGGTAAAGCCTGTGATTCATTTTAAGGAAAAAATAAAAACTTCAAAGTGGCGCTTACCTAAGTACAGTCTCTGTGCTGGAGTCATGGGTGTGTTTCCACCTGTCTCAGGTGCCATCTGTCACATCCCAAGCAGTTTCTGTCAAGCTCTGAAGGGAAGGGAATATTTTCCCTTTTCAGGCTTTAGCTCTGAATTCTGCCTCCTTTCTTCCTCTGTAATTGAGACAGCCTTGCTTTTTCTACACACATGGTTATCACAGCACAGTGCTGGTGTTTTGTCTTCTGGTATTAGTCTGTCCCTGGAAGTCGATTCTTTCTTTTTTAATTGCAAAACCTGATAATTCTGCTAAAGAGTCCTGTGGTTTTTTTTTTGGTTTTGCTTACCCACCTAGGATCTGGAATATTCACCATCAGCCATGGCTATTTTGGCCTTAGTGGCAATTTTGATATACATGAAAATTACTCTAATTTACATAATAACATGTCATACGTGGCCAGTTAACTTACTTATGGATTTGATACACAGAGGTACCTCTGTGACTCCTTTTATGTGTTTTTTGCCAGGGCTTTTAAACCCCAAAATCAGTTTTTTGAACTAACAAGTAGGTGCTGTGGGGAAGCAGTGTGTCCTGGAGCTGATGAATGCTCTCCATGGATAGGAAATGCCACCTCTTTATTAACAGCAAAAGAGCTCAGAATGGCACAGAACTTGAAGTGATTGCTGGAGTCTTTTATTTCAATTCTGTTTCCCAGAGTTGTGTTGCATTGCAACAGCTCTGCAGCACTTTTCTGAAACAGCTGCCAAAAAAAAGCCACAGCTCTGCCTAAACAGAGCTGACCTGCTCTGTGCTTCAGCCCTTTCCTCAGCTGGAGATTGCCAGTCTGGCTGCAGCATCCCTGTGCTTACAGTAATCCTGGTTCTGTGGCTAATCAGCCTTTTCCAGGGGCTGTAGGAGAATTCACATCAAAATTACACTGAGTTCTGGGGCTTGGTTTGAGACGTTTTTTGTCGGGGTTTACGCGTGTTCCAAGATGTGGGCTTGGGGTTGTTTTTTTAGGTTTTTTTCCAGTGAGGAATCCAGTGTCAGCCTGGTGCTTTTCCAGGCACATGTTTTAGTGTGATTATTTTAGCTTTATTATTGCTGTTACAGTTTGGTACCAGACCAATGCTCTGGGCTTTTCATGCCCAGCAGAATTGCTGTAAATGGGGATTTTGGGATATAGTTTGAAGCCATAACCGTATTTTATGTTTAGTTAGAAGAATGGAAAAATCCATGAGTATTGATTTCTATTTGGAATTATTTTTTTCTGCAGATTGATGTTTTTAAATTTTTTGTTCTTTATTGGACTTCTTGAATCATGTTGCCTAACAGGTAAATTTTTAAAGCCAAGGTTTGATCCTGGAACGTGGGGGGTTTTTTGTTTATTTTTTTGTGGGTGGCTTTTCAGCCATGAAAAGGGAGAAGGGTTCAGCCAAGTTTTCTAGTCATGCTTGCCACCTCCTTTCCTTCACTGTGTTTTTACAGATGAAAGGCAGAGGCTCAAATTAAATTAACACCTGAAGGCTTTGTGAACTGGCAGCACCGTGGAGTGCTCTCCCTCCCTGTGAGCCCCAGAGCCAAGCCTCTCCTTAGTGACAGAGGACATGGCTCAAGCTGTGCCAGGGGAGGCTCAGGCTGCACACCAGGGAGAAACTTCTTCATGGAAAAGGATGTTAAACATTGCAATGGGCTGCCCAGGAGTCCCCATCCCTGCAGGTGTCCAAGGAGCCACCTGGATGTGGCACTCAATGCCTTGGGCTGGGTGACAAGGTGGGGATCACTCACAGGCTGTGACCACTCTGTGAGGTCTTTCCCATCCTGAACAGTTCTGTGGTTCTTCTGAACCTGCAGGATGAACAAAGCAGTGACCAGCCCCAGGTATGTCCAGGACTGCAATGAGATTTGCCAGAGGACAGCTTTCCATAAGCGAATTATGTTAATACAGTTGTAAGTTGTTGCTTAATGACTCTCTTACATTATTAGCTGTATTGCTAATTGTGTGGCCAATGCAGTTGTGCTGCTCTGAGGATATCTTTGGGGAGCAAATTAAAATGAAATTACACTTACTTAGACTTTTCTGTGCAGGAGTAATTGCGTTCACATGGTGAATTTTATTTACCAACACTTCTAGTGGGTTGCTATTTTCTGTTGTAGCCAAGATAGAGAGAATATTTTGGGGTTGTTTGGTTGTTTTGGGGTTTTTTTTCCCCTCAGCCAGATGTTGTTCAGCTCTTGCTCAAATTTGGATGACCGATGTCACTGGAGGTAAGCCGGACTGTGGGATGTCTTTTTTTTTTAATTAAAATACCAGTAAAGTCCATAGAATCAGAGCCATTAAGTGCTCCTCTGACCACTGACAGCCCTTGAGAAGTCTGTGCTGAAGTTGTTTTTTAAAAACTCTAAATTATCAGGTCTGTTGCTGTTCATAAATGTTTATTATCAATAGGCAGCTGGAAATGTTACATCTGAAAAGGTAGAAACACCTTGATTTTTTTTTTTCAATAGGCTTACATTTTTGGGGAAAAAAAATTAAATGCTTTTTATTTTTTTTTTTCAGTTTACAGTTAAGCTAAAAATACACATAAAATAAATAATTTTATTTGTTATGTACATTGTTTCATTTTGTACAGGTTATACCAGGGTCTGACATGGAGTCTGCACTACGGACAGAAGAGATGCAAGTAGAAAAGTACATAAAACTAAGCATCTGTTTTTGCTTTTTGCCCTTGCCCTTTTCTCCCCCTTTTCTCCAGGGGTGGCTTTTACCACTCAACTGGCAGATTCTGAGGTCCCCGTTCTGTCTTTGCATACACAAAATTCTTACAACATCTAAAAGCTTTTGTGCCCAGAAAAGGCCCTTGAGTTCCTTGAGCAAAACTAAAATAAAGAAGAGGGGGTGGAAAAAAGCCTCACCTTTTTTTATTCCATGAAATTAAATGGCATTTTAAAATATGCTCGGGTGTGAAGGCTGTTTCTGGGGTTGTGTTTTTTTTTTTAATAATGAAGATGTAATTTGACAATAAAACTCAGTTGCTAAAAAAACCTGGTTTTGAGTCAGCCCAGGTCTCCAGGGCTCCCATATAGAAAATAGAATACTTCAGCATCTGCTACTGCCTTTTGCTTCTCAAAATCCTTAGCCCTGTAGCCCCCAGACCTGCCTTATAAACACCTTTAGTAGTTTTTAAATAACTGTACAATAGCCAGAAAGAAAAATAGCTAAAGACCCAAAAGTGCCCCCTGGCTGAAAAACAACTATTTATAATCAAAAGGCCTCTCGCTCTGCTGGCTCAAGGTATCACAGTGTTCTGTCAGCTCCTGCACGGGGCACGGCTGAGCCCTGGGCACAGCATCTGTGCTGCTGATGAGGTGGGAAATGCTTTCAAATGGGAGGGGAAAAGGGAAAAAAAATCCTCCCAACAAATCCCCCAAATGGGCCATGCTGAGCGGGGATGGGGACAGGCTGCCCTGGTGTCCCTGGTGGGTGGGAATTGATGGAGAAGGGTCTCTCAGGAGCCCCCACCCTTGGCAGAGGGTTGGAGTGGATCTCCAGAGGTCCCTTCCAACCCAAACCAGGATTCTGTATGGAAGGAATGAAATAGATCTAAAATTCTGGGTGGTTTGAGCTCTATTGCTGTTCTGTTGGGGGTTTCCTTTCGCTTTGCACACCTTAAAAAAAAAAGAGAGCAGGTCAAAGTGTTTCCCTGAAGCACAAAATGCTATCAATGGTTTAGAAGATAAAGATCAAAGTTTTTTTTTTCTTTTTAAGTGTACTTCTTTAGATGAAACATGTTTTCTTTTTAGAACAATGGTTCTTGGTCATGAATTGCCTCCGGAGCAGTTGTTGGTCTGGGTGGAGGCAGCTACATGAATAGTACAGAAATTACTCCTTTCTAAAAAGGGCCTGAAAATGGGGAAAGAAGTGTGAAAATTAAATTTAATCAAATTATAAATGTTTAGGAAATATGCTGATGTGGCTAGCCCAGAGTATTCTCTATCTCGTCCAAAAAAAAAAAATCGAGTAAGGGAGTGACTTTATAGCTGTTTCATTCACTGAGAACTGCAGATTCTGTTGGGGGACAGTTTATTTTAGATGCTTCTCCAGAGAGTGGATTTATTATCCACCCACAGTCTCGCTGATTCCAATTAACTTTACGTTAATTAGAGTGCCTGATGCTTCCAGCGCACCTGGGAAGGTGTGCCCAGCCCTGGCCCCTCCCTCAGCTGGGGCTGGAAGTCCCTCTGGGGAGGAAGAGGTCCCTGCAGTTCACCCATCCCAAAAACATCTCCAGGAGTTCTCAGTTAAAACACAACTCTGATTAACTCGAGGCAGCCCTCGTGGTTGGGATGTTTTTGGATGATTTTTTGCCATCCTGTGTGTGGAATTGCAGCAGAGAGGAGGGAGGGGGCTCCACAAAAGCCTCTGAGGCTGCACAGAGCTCTGTGTGTGTGTGGGACAGGACTGGACACTGCAGGAGGAGCTCAGCCAGTTCAACCAACACTGAACCTCCTCCTGGTTAACCGAAATATGATTTTCTTTGGGGTTTTGGTCCTTTGGAAAGGAAAGTAGCAACACCAAAGCGAAGCTGGGAAGGGAAGCGGGACAAACACGTGATGCTGTGAGAGCGGTGAGAGCTTGGGTGGTTTCCAGCTGCTGGAAAATCCAGAGGTGATTCAGATCCTTGCTGACACTGTTGCTAACTGTCCAGATCTCCCTGTCAGTGACATCCAGGTCCCCTGGGCAGGGACCTGCCCGTGCTCCTTTCCCTGGCAGGGAGCTCAGAGTGCCTTTACCCTGCCAGTCCTCTCTTAGAGCTCCCTTGCTCAAACCAAAGACCTTTGTCCAGAGCAAACGCTAGAGAATATTGTACAGAGAAATCTGGGGGATGCAGGGGACAGTCTCCAGCTGCCCAGGCTCCTCCAGCAGCCACAGTGGTGGCCACACTCCGCTGCCTGGGTGGGTGTCTGGAGCTGCCTTCCCCTCCTCTCCTGGGGCAGAACAGGCAGCAGGGCCACCCTGCTCCAGTCACAGCCTCCCTCTGCCCTCCTGTGACACCCGGGTGAGCTGTCCCTGCCAGTGATGGGGTGAAAGGTGATTATTACAGAGGTGATGATGTGAAATTTTCCTATAGCCCTACCCTGGTGTGCTGGGCTGCCTGTGGAGGCATGCCATGCCTGTGGAGGCCCCCCATGCTTAAAATCCTGTTGCACCGACCAATTTTAACCTCTTTAAAAGGTGAGGGTTTATATCCATACATTAATATATTTATTTAAATAGTCTTAATATTTACAGTGGCTGTTTCTGCTAAAAATCATGGTACATGGGCTGTCGGGAAAGGGATGGATACAAATACAGGCAGGTGACATTGGGGGTGAGGCATAAATCACAAAAAACAAAGGTGTCAGAATTTAGGCTTCCAGGGTATGCTGCTCCTGCTCTAAGTCCCCTAAATTCCCTTCATGGGGAAACCATGCAAGTTTCCTACATGGAAAATTATCGTAACAGACACACAGTTAAATCCTAACCTGAATTAGTTGTAAGAAAATAAAAGTACAGACCTACTGCTACCGATATTAACTACATACTGTATATAGCGCCTTTAAATTTGAAAGTGCTTATAAATAATGAACTAACCCCCCCTGCGAGGTAGGTAAGTATTATTATCCCTATTTTACAGATGGGGAAACTGAGGCATTCGAGAGGCTGGGTGACTTGCCCAAGGTCACGGGGGAGGCAGAGGAGAGCAGGGACGGAGCTGAGCTCCCCCCTGGCTCTGCTCCTGCCCATGCTTCCTCTGAGGGGACACAGGTACAAACACGGGAATATTTACATATTTACCAGCAAGTGACCCACGTACAAATGCGGTTACCCAAATCACCTGCACGGATAATTCAGTTGACTTCTTGTTTCTGAAGCAATTTAGGTAATCTCTGACCTGAGTACAAACACCTCCCAGCTCTGTTGAATTCTTAACCCTGGGTTTTATTTGTTAACTTTTTAATTGGTGGTGATGCCCCGTCCCTGGAGGTGTCCAAGGAGAGGGCTTGGAGCAACCTGGCCTGGTGGAAGGTGCCCATGCCAGGGGGGTTGGAACAAGAACTTTAAGGTCCCTTCCAGCCCAAACCATTCCATAATCCCATGACCATCTGCAGGTTTGCTGCTTTAAAAAGCCAGGTGAAAATGACACTGGGATGGGAGGTGAGGGAAAAAAATGCGACTTCAAGAGCAAGAAACCTAAGAAAGGGCAAATGGTTGAGATCTCTGTTATTCCTAACTCCAGACTCCTTGCATACGTACAAGGATCCTTTTTGAAGCCCACAGAATAAAGGCCAGGTGTGAACCAGCTGAGCCAAGGAAAAGTTCAGCTCCTCACAGGAGAAACTCAAGTGTTCCATCAGCTCCCACCCTGGCCCTTGCAGAGACAGCACAGGGGTCATTCAGTGATTTCTCTGAAGGAAAGAAGAACTTTTACTAAAACACATTTTCTTTTTTGAGCGATTGAAAGCAGAAAAATACCAGTGAAGTCCCAAATACTGTGCTGCAAGTGAATTAAGCAAAACCTGGGTTTTGGGGTTTTTTTTTTATCAAATGTATTTTTCAGAAGCTACTTCAGTTTCACTCCCCTGAAGCTCCTGTTTTAGCATAATAATAATTCACCAGCTGCTCCAAAGTCTATTGCTATCAACAGGGATGCATAGATGCAATCAAAGAGAATTTTGCCTTTTGGGGGGACCAATTTGAGCTTTGCAAACTCCTGGACACGTGTATTAATCAGAGCCAAATCAAATATTTGTGCTGAATTCCAAAGCCAGCTCAGACTCTGTCGTAGCTGGGAGCAGGGAAGGATCTCAGTCGTGAAGCAAAGCCCAGGGGAGCCCCAGCCAGGGACCACGTGCAGCATCTCCCCCTCCAGCACAGCCCTGGGGGTTTGCAGATCTGTCACCCACTGCCACGTGGCAGCTCCCACCCCTGCCCTTTCGGGGCACAGCAGGGGAAGGTGACTCACACAGTCTGCAGGGAAGGGATCTTTGCATTTTTGGGGGGCAGCACTGAGGAGTTAATTCCGTTTCGTTGTGCTGTTGGTAGCTGGGAATGCATTCAGGTGACACCATGTGAGCGTCACCGGCGGCTGTGTGCTCCTTCTCACTGAACACTTCAAAGCCTTGCCCTGGCCAGGGATAGAAACCCCGTTCTAGGCCCAATCTCAAGCCCCGTTGACGTGATCTGCATAACTGTACTTGAATTGTTTGCATTCTTCCCCCTTCCCCGGGAAATGCCACAAGGATTCTCTGGCCCCACGTCGAGCAGAGTTCACAGAGTGCAGTGTGGGTCAGGTGAGGCATCAAAGGACTTCCATTCACCTCCCTGGCAGCAGCTCCTGCTAATGTTTATCCTTGCAGAAACGTGCTCAAGTTTGGTTCCTTGACCTGTGGGGTTTTTATTGTGAGCACTGCCTTGGTGGGTTCTGGCTGGGGCTCTCCCCTGTCAGTGGATTTGCTCCTCCAGCCTCTTGGATTTCCCCATGGAATGATCAGCAAGTTGCTTCCCACCCTCGGTTTTGCAAGTCCCCTCGTGTACCACCAATGTCAGTTTGCTCAGCCTTCCATGAGGGAAGAGGAAATGCGGTTTTCAAAGACAACTCTAACCCTGCAATTAGCGTGAAAGCCTGAAATCTGTTGATACAAAAATGCCTTTCACTCTGCCTTAACTAACACATCCAGAGGCTTAAATATTTGGGGTTTTACACTGCCTGCTGGTAACAAGGCTGCTGTCGTTACAAGCCAGGAATACAGAAATGGATTTGAGTCTCTGCTCCTTGCTGCTGATTTATCTCAACACCAGGGCTGCCCTGGAGCCACAGAGGTCTGCACTGAACATTTCCACGAGGTCAGGCTGTTGGCACCTCAGCTCTGCCCCAGCAGCTGCTGCAACACTCACATTTCTCTCTGTGCTCCGTTTCCTGGGTGAAGCTGCACAAGAGGAAAAACCCCACGAGAGGAGTTTTCCCCTCACAAGGGGAGGTTTAAAACTCGGGCAGAGCATCCAGCTGCAGGTGTTCCAGCATCCCTCATCCCTCTGCCCCTCCGTGCTGCCAGCAGAGCTGCTCCTGCCCCTCGCTGGTGGGATCTGCCCTGCTCCAGTGGCAGGTGTGGATTTTTCCAGCATTACGTTTCTCCAGAGGCAATTCACAGCCCAGCTCCCAGGTGAGGGATTGCTGGCAGCCACGCTGGGGCAATGCTGGAGCTCACACAGCCCCTCCTGGGAGCACAGCCCTGCAGGAGGGCAGGAGTGAAGGCATTCCCCAGCTCCTGGGCAGGACCGAGAACAGCTCTGAGGTGATGCTGAGTGCCAATCATCTGTGTTTCTTAGCAACACTGCAGAAGGAAGTTCAAGTATCCCATTGTTAAAAAAAATTAAAATAAAACCCCCTAAAAAGCCCATGACGGGGTTGTGTTTTTCCCCCCCTCCAATGTTCCTTGGGGCAACAGCAGTGACAGTGCTAAGGCCTGTCCAGACACTCCCACAGCTGGGGAAACAAAAGAAAATAAAAGAAAATAAGAAAAGAAAATAAAAGGCACCACACTCCTTTTTGTTGCACCTCAGAGAAGGACCTGCAGAGCTGTTCCAAGCTGCTGGTGCTGCTTTCCAGCCCTGCAGCTCAGGGGCCCAGGGAAGATGCTCTCCCTCAGGAGATGCATTTCCCCCTGAAGCCTGACACCCATCACAGAGGCAGCAAAAAGTGGATGCAGCGCTGGGAAGTAAAATTAGGAATTGCAAAATAAGGGCAAGGCTCAGAGCTGGGATTTGGTTCAGCCTGTTAGAAATCACTCTGAGGTTTGTGTTTCAAGCAGCCAGGGTTGTTTTGGGTTTTCTTTTCATTTCATCTACACAGGAGTTGGAGGCAAGGCCAGGTGCTGGCTCCCACTGTCAGCCTAATTAGAAGGTCCTTCTGCTCCCCAAAAGGGAAATTAGGTAAATAAACAAATATTTTAGCAACAAAAACATATTCCAGGTAGATGATCAAAGGGGTCTCATATTCAGTAATAATTTACAATATTAATATAGTGGCCTGAAAAAAACAAGCACAACCAAAAGAATCAGAAGTCATATTGCTTAAATGAAACAAAAAAAAAAGCCCCAGTTATAGGTCAAAAACCCTTTTAAAAATATTTTCAGTGTGATTCTCAGCCTCCTGCTCAACAGCTGTCTGCGTTGATGAGGAAAACTGAGCAGGATGCAGAGCCAGTGGTGTTGGACAGCAGCACTGAACCCAGCTGGGGTGGGATGATGATGGGAGCACTGGAGAAATCCTTCCCTCAGCCACCTGCATGCCTGAAGTCTGTGGGGTTTGGAGACTAAGACTGCATCCAAAGGGATTCCTGTGGTTTATGGCAACCTTATAAATGGTGAAACCATTAGTTTGGCATTAGTGACCGTAAAAAAAGTAAATTAAAAAAAGGTGCAGATGGCTATAAAATAGACTGTAACATAAGTAGGTTTACGCTGTTTTTTTTCACCTGTGGACAGAAAGGAAACAGTGATGCTGAACCAGATGAGAGCAAACAATTACCAATGCTTGGCTGAGTTTTCCAGGGAGAGTTAAGAGAGCTTTGCTCAGAGCCGAGTGGTAACGTGATCCTCCTGCCCGTCTTTCCACTGGTTTATAAACAAGTCACAGGCCTCTCCCCAGGAATCAAACACATCCTCTGACGAGTCTATAAGTTTGGAGTTGGAGGAACAAATACTGGAAGCACAGTGAAGGGAGCTGGTACAAACCACAGGGCACTCCTTGCTCTGTCCTGTAAGTCTCGTGTTCCCACTGTAGGCCACCTCATTGAGGTTAATTTCACTTTTGGAACAATTCTCTTCCCTCTCTCTGTCCATGGGAGAATATTTAATGTCTTTCCACATGTAGTGTGGCTGGATGATCCCGTCTGAGATGGTGTACATGGGCTCCGAGCTGGGCTCGGGGACGTGCCCGTTCATCTTGGAGAAGAGCAGGCCCAGCCTCTTGAAGGATTCCTTCTTGGAGCTGGAGAGTCTCTGCACTCTGTTCCCGTTCCTGACAAAGGAGCGCTTGCTGATCCCGTTGCTTTTTGGCTTCTCTTCCACCATGTTGATCCCAGACATGGTTTTGATCAGAGCAGACACGTTGAAGTCCTTTTTTTTGTTGGCTACATTGAAGGACACGCTCTTGGCTCTGGGTTTTTCCCCAGCACCATCCTCGTTTGTTTCGTCCTTTTGGGACACCTCTGTGCTGCTGGTGGAGTAACTCCTCCTCTGGGGCTTCCTGTTGCCCAAGAGGTCGAGAACTTCATAGCGGAAACTCGAGATGTCCTGTTTTAATTCCTGGGGCGAGAGGAGACAGGAGTTACTCCCAGCAGCCTCATCTGACACGAGGGAATGGCCACGTCCCCTTGGGAGAGCTGTTCAGCTGTGCCAGTGGCTGACCCCAAATCACACAAGGACGTCACGTCCATGCCCGGTGCCACACAAAAGTGATGTGTTGGCTGTGCTGAGAACTGGGGACCTCACAAGGCTTTTGTCTCCAAAGGCTGGGGGCTGGCCCTGCTGATCAATCTCCTCTGCCCACCCCCTGCACACCCCAAAAAGTCAGATAAAAGTTACAGAAGAGGGAAAACTGCTGAAATATGGCAGGAATCCTGTCTAGCTGACAGGCCCGACTTTAAATTTGTTGGTGAGTGTTCTTAATATCCATCAACCCCAACCCATTGTTTGACTCTGTCTGCATTAGGATTGGGAATGTGATGTTGACTCAAATCACTTTATTTCATTCCTACTCTTTCCCAATGCTCTTGTCTGCAGAGCACATTGTATATTAAAATATGGGTGGTGGTCATATAGGAAGACACTCAATAATAACTCACTCTGCCCACAAAACCCCACAGGCCCATCAGATACATCCCCTGCTCCAGTCACAATCCTATTTCCACACATCACAAATCACCCTAACAAGTTAGTGCAAACTCTGCAAGTGGCTGTTTGAATTAATAAAACAAATTATTACTGAGGAACAATAAATTACCTTGAAGTTTTCTTCAGTTAAACCTTCGTTGGTTTTGGAAGTTCTTATCATTGCAGCGACGTATCTTTTCACAAGATTTCTTATCACTTCCTGGAATGGGAAACAATCCAAGTGATTCAATTGCCTGCTCAAACTCTGCTCTTGCTGCGTTTCCCTGAGCTCTTGCCAACAGCAGCTGTCCTGACTCTGCTGGCTAAAAACCACTCACCACTAGAAACAAAAAGCTTCCTTTTAAGCAGAGCAAACCTTGGGAAAGGGGTGATACAGCTCCCAGCTTATGGATGCTCAGTTTTTAACTAAAGGCAATGCAGTTGTTTTGTGCTGGGGTTTGTGGATGTACAAGTCATGGAGAAAAAAATCCTTGGATGCTCCCTCCAAGCAGATCCTAGATGTGCTCTTCAATCTCAGCTGCTGAAAGGTTTTACAATCAGCAATCCCATGTGTGCACACTGCATAGCCTGATGGGCTAAATTTGGCATTTGAAGGTGGTTTATAAAGTATTTGAAGCCAAGGAGGTTATGTCAGCAATAAATAATGTGAAGAACAGCCAGGACCCCGTGGGTCAATGGGCACACACCTCAAACCACATCTGCAGCTGCCTGGGTATTCCCTAAGGGCAGAAACTCCTTAAGGGTGGCTGCACCATCCATGGAAGGGCCAAGTCACACTGTCAGTGACTTCTCCAGGGTGTCTCACTCCTCTGTGTTACCTGTCTGCTACACTCCATGTTCTTGGTTGGATGAGCTCCATTTTGCTCTGCTCATGTCCCTCCCTGATGGCTTCACAGAAGGAAACTGGTGCTTTGAGCTTGCACATTTATCTGTGCCAGCCAAAACACACCCAGGCTGTTTGTGCCTGTTGTGTGCAGGGAAGAGACTGCTCCAAACCTGCCCTGCATCTCCTCCCCTTCATAAACAAGTCTGAGCAACACCAAGCTGAGGATGGTGTCTGCACCGAGGCTTTGCTGGGAGGTTTTTAAGAGATCCCAATGTCGTAGCCGTGAGCTGTGCTGCGGAGCCACAAAGCACCATATGTCAGTTGTCAAAGGTGACTAATTATGCTAACCACCAACTTCTGATAAAAGTGCTCTTCAGAAAGCAGGAGATGTCTTAAGGAAGACAAATTACTAATGGCTTTTGGCAGTGGAGCCTAACGTACCACCTAACATTTTGGAGATTTTTTTTTTTCCTTACAGCACACTGGCATAATACATCCCACTGAATTCAAGGGCTGAAGCCGGTGTTTTTAATGAAGTTTCATCCTTTTGTAGGTTGAGTTTAATGAGTACTTGATGACAGGCAGGCTGAGAATAAACAAGCCTGCAAGATTCAACAAAGGAATCATTCCTCCTTCCTGAGCTGTCCCAAACAAAAGAATATCCCAACCACAGTCTGAGTTAGGGGTGCTTTACAAAGAAGAGCAAGAGGGGAACAATCCAGGAGTTTAAAAATGCTGCAGAAATAGTTTTAATCAGGATGTCCTGACAGCCTGATGGCAATGGGGAGGTGACCTTGACTTCAGCAGCCACACTGACACCTCCAAGTTTTCCTCTATTCCAGAGAGGCTGAAAGGCAAGGATGGATTTACTGAACCATCCACCTCCAATGAGGAAATGCTTTAATCCTTGATAAGCAAAATCCTCTTAGAGGACCTACACTTATCAAAATATATTCTGGAAGCAAGCAAGAATTGACATACTGGAAAATGAGGAGGAAAAACAAACAGCAAGTAAAAAATGTTATGTGCCCAAGAGTTTACCTGGTAATGTTGATTCTGAATCAGGTTGTCAGCGTGTCGTTCCTGGAAAGAGAAAGGCACAGGGATGTCACCTGCCTGGTCCTGTCTTTAGAGCTCCTGATGGCTCTGAGCAAGTGTCTTGGGCTGCAATATGTAACCAAAAATGTGTATTCTATTTGTCATCTATTGAAACTGGTTGGGGAGGGGGTTTTTTCTTTATCTCTTACATAACCCATTCCTCACAACTCTAGGCTGGAGGGGGCAGGTGTCTTCTGTTACTGGGCAGCTGTTCAAACCAGCTGGGGCCGTGTTCTTTATCCCTTCCATCCCATCCTCCCCCCAGGGGATATCTGCTGTCCATGGGCCATCCAGGCTCACTGCAGGGCTGATACAATCCCATCATCCCATGGGGAGAGGCTCCACCCAGGGGGAGGAGCCCAGCATTCCCACCTGGATCACACCTGGGATCCAGAACAGCAGCACAGCCTGTGTGCACTGGATTCCCAGAGGGAGACCAGACCCATCTCAGCACCACTGGGCCCTTCTCCAGGATCATCTCTGCTCCAACAGAACCACAGCTGGCCCTGCAGGAGGGCTGGACTGGGCTGACACCAACACCCTGACCAACAGGGGTCCAGGGCGTGTTCTGACTGTCAATGTTTCTAGGATTTTTGTTTGTCTGATTGGTTTTTTTGTACTACTACATTTGTATGTTTAATATTCCTAGTAAAGAACTGTTATTCCTATTCCCATATCTTTGCCTGAAAGCCCCTAATTGCAAAATTATAGTAATTTGGAGGGAGTGGGGTTACGTTCTCCATTCCAGCTCCAGCTTTCCCTGGCAGACACCTGTCTTTCCAAACCAAGGCAGCAAGTTAGGATCCAGCAACCCTCTGCTGCTCCCTCACGACCCTGAATATCCCCAACACCCTCCAGGAACGGAGCACGAGCCCGTGAGCTCCTCACCGTGAACGTTTTGAGGTTTTCGTGCCTCTTCTGTTCATTGTCAGAGTCGTCACCTGGGCACAGCTGGTTGTGGATCCACTTGCAGAGGTACCAGACCGACTTGGGGCTGGGGACAATGTTGAAAGGAGGGGGCAGAGTGGCGCCTTCATCGAAGTAACTCATCCAGAGCTTCGTCCGCGCGAACTTCCACTCGATATCCGCGTGGTCCTGTGGGAAGGGCAGAGACCGTCAGCAGCTGCAGGCAGCTGTTCCCGGAGCCAGGCTGGGCAGGGGAGGTGTGAGCAGCCAGGGATTTCTCCAGCTGCAGGCAGAGCAGTGCCGCTCCTTACATCTCCCTCGCTGGGGGTGGGTGTATAAAAAAAAAAAAAATTTGGTGTGAAATGTAGCTGGAGTGAAAAAAATACCAACCACTGAGGAATGAGAGGAGAGAAATACCCAGCAAGGAGAATTCCATGTGCTGGAGGCCGGCTTTGTCCTGAAGAGGTTGTGCTCATTAGCTCACCAACACAAGGAGCAAGAAAACACATTCCTTATTTTGCTTTTTGCGAGCACTTTTATTATCACAAACCACTGTTCCTCATGTCTAAACCCAATGAATTCTCACATTCTTCCCTGGGAAAAAAAGGTCTTCCATAGTGGTTTTTGATTTGTTTTTTATAGCCTCCATTAATTCTGCTCTTATAAGGAAATGACACGTTTTATGTGCGCCGTATTTTACATCTTGCCTCTGCATTATCCTTACAGAAGCCAGGAGACATTTTACTCTTAGGTTGGTGGGGGGTTTTTTTTGCATTTATATTATCCCCATGATGGTTTGCTGTGCCCTAGTGTTTTTCATCCCAGCAAAGTGGAGGTGGGAAGTTGACACCATCATTTTACAGCTGCACAGACAGACGCAGGGTCCATGCAGTCCCCAGGGAAGGAATGCTGAGTTATGGAAGAGACTGACCTTACAGACTTTGGAACAGCCGGGTTTGGGGAGCGCTCCCCGCAATTCAGTCAATTTTTAATGATGATGGAGCCAACCCAGTAACACAGAGCACATTCCCTCCAACATCAGGCCAGAGGCAGCTCCCTGCAGCCAGAGATGCTGCAGAGACCCAAAACGGATCTCGTGCTGCGCTGTGCTAGTTTCAAAGTTGAACAAATGCCACTGCTTTGCACGTTCTGCAGAAATTCTGACATTAGGCAGGAGAGGGAGGGAAATAATTTGTGCAGAACACAGCTTGCAGCAGCACACTGGGCTGGAACAGAGTATTTGTGTGGTCACCACTGCAGAGGACAGTGCCAGGCTGATGGTTGTGACATTCCAGCATTCGTGTGAACGGTGCCTGACACGAGATTAAACCAAAGCCACAATGATTCGGGCTGAGGAACAGCACAAGGTGGGAGAAAAGGACAATGTGGGACTTTAATTTTCCAAGGAGACTTCAGCTAGCTGGAACAAGCAGTTTATTGAGCGAGGGGTGCTGGGCTGCAGCTCTCTCAGGCAGGCACTGAAGTGTAGGACAGGGAGTTTAATAAAATATGGCTGAACATCAATGCCCAAAAAATTACTACACTGGCTCTCTGGCCATGCTCCAGCGCCCTGACACGGGTAAAATATGCTCACATTTTGACAGTGAGGTGCAGCTGAACTCCATTTTGGTAATGTATTCAAATTATGTGCAGCACTGGATTTAGAACGACTGTCTCAGCGGCCTGGGGGCACATTAATCTCTGCAGATGGTCTGAAGCAGCCCAGAACATCCTTGTCCCCTCCCAGTTTACCACAGGGGCTCTTTGCAATCCTTAGGGAGACTCAGAGGTGCAGCCTGTCGTGCCCCTTTTTCCTCAGACACCATCAGACCCCATAAACAGACAAACTGCAGCATTGCTGTGAAGTATCACGAGTCAATGCTGCTGGAAATGAAGTCCTGGGTAGTAAAAAAAGCAGTTTGGAGCAGTAGGAATAAGTGTCACCAAAAAAAAAAAAAAAAAAAAAAAAAAAAAAAAAAAAAAAAAAAAAAAAAAAAAAGCCTACCTCCTGCTCGTTTTTAGTTCATTTGTCTCTACCTGCCAGCCCACAGGACAACTCCTTCGTGTCAGCTGCTTCCCACTGAGGCAGAGCTGCCTCAGCCCCTTCCAGAAGCAGGACTGGCTGCCCCCTGCCCACACCCGAAAGCTCCCTCAGGCCCATCTTTCCACCTGAGCCTTTCCAGGGCAGCTTGAGCTGAAACAAGAGGAACGATGGGCACTGCAGGCCAGGTGAGCCCAGAGGGACCGGGGATGGGGGAGAGCAAATCCCTCCCCAGAGAAGGGGCCCGAGCTGCACTTTGTGTGCTTCACTTGGATATAGAATCATTTGTCATGGAAAAGCCCTCTAAGGTCATCAACTCCAACCATTCCCCAACCTACCACCAACCCTGTCCCCAAATGCCACATCCAGACACCTTTTTAAACCCCTCCAGGGATGGGGATCACACCACTGCCCTGGGCAGCTGTGCCAGTGCCTGACAGTTCTTTAGGAAAAGCGATTTTTCCTGCTCTCCAGGCTAAACCTCCCCGGGTCACCGCCAGGAAAAGCCCAGTGGCAGCTGCATGGTGCTGCTCCGAGCATCTACAGCGTTTTGTAGGGGCAGAGCTGCATGAGCCCAGGGTTGGATTACACAGCCCTGCTGGGGTTGAGCAGGAGCTGCAATCACCTGGCAGCACTGCCTGGGGCAGCTGGGGAGCTCCGGGCAAGGCAGCGACTGAAGGAGAGTGCAAAGATTTATTTTGGATAGAGACGTATCCTTTAAGTTCTTTGTCAACACAGGAGTAGGTGTGAATGTGCCGCCTTCCAACCCGGCACATTCTGTGATGTTCTGTGAGAAATCCACCCCTCCCCTCAAGGAAAGTCCATCGAAGTGTCAGTGTGGGATCTGGAGCGGTGACTTGGCAGCAGTTTCCTTCTGCACATCATACAAGGGCACGTCCTGGGCTGGTGCAGTTTGGCAGTGGATGTTGGATGCTGTCTGTTTGAAGAGGAAGGTAAAGCGAATCTCTACCTTGGGGATTGCAATTTTGTTTCTGGGAAAGGAAAGAAAAGGCTTAAAAAGCTTTTCTTCTCAAAGTGTTTTGTTTTTAAAAAAAAAACCTTTTTGTTCTTTCATTTTAAAACAGCTGGATGGGATACTTCATCCCTGGAAGTGTGCCAGGCCGGGCTGGGCAGGGCTTGGAGCAAGCTGGTCTCAGGGAAAGGTGTCCCTGCCCATGGCAGAGGGTTGGAAGAGGTGATCTCAACCCACACCATTCTGGATTCCGTGACTGCATGGGCTTTCCTAGGAGCTGAACGCTGTGAGGCTGAGCAAGACTTTTCCCTTAGGAAGTTTTGAGGCTGCTCTGAACAAATCCCTGTTGGTCTGAGGGTGTCTGTGGGTGAGGCTGGGGGATGCTGGCTTCACCCCGCCTGTATTTCTTCTTGTGCTCTCTCAGTCAACAGGTGCACTACAACCTCTCTTAAAAGACAGACCAGACCCTCTGTACAAAGCTCAAAGTGTCTTTTCTTCCCTTCTCTGTTCTGCTGCTGCAAATTCCCCAGGGTTCACAAACTCAGCCTGCCTCAATTATTCACCTTGACGTTCTGCGAACCTGAGCAAATCAGATGAGAGCTCCTGGCAGCAGTTTTGTGTTGGAAATATATAGCAAAGAGACACTTCAGTTTTACTGACAATGTCTTTGTGTGCCAGGAAACCACCATTTTCTTGGTTAGAGCTCTCCTTAGTGCTGTAAGTAATAAAATCCCCACACAAAGCTACAGCTCCCCGAACTCTCCTCCCTGTGCTGAGTACCAAAAAAAAAAAAAACACTTCAGCATCTGTTCCGTACCCAGTTCAAACCTGGAGCACTTGGGATTTACAGCCAGGACATCAGTCCTTGCACTGGCTGGGAATGTGGCCCCACCAGGTTTGGGATGTTTCCCCAGTGTTTCCCGCCCTGGGCAGGGGACACATTTTTGGGAGCTGCCTGAGTGTGAGCAGTGAGTACAGGATCCTCCCGGCCCTGCGCTGCCTCATGCAGCGTTCTTAGATGACAACTCTTCGGTAACATTTATAATAAGCTGAAACCCCACATTCACCAGCTTTGCCAGCCTGACCTTGTTCCTTCAGGAATTTTAATGGAAGTTGGGATTTCACTGTCCTCTCTTTTGAGAGCTTCTGTCTCTCTCGCCCTCGTTCTTGTCACCATTTTCTTTCAAGCACTGTTCAGCGTTTCAGCTATCAAACACTCTACACTTAAGAGGGCCGAGCCCTCAAGCTCAAAGAATACATGAACTCAAAGAAACCAGCACTCGGCTTTGCTGTGAGAAAAAAAAAAACACAAACCTGTCTCACTTCCTATCACAATGTGAATGTGTCATCCCGGCCACATAATCCTCTTGCAAATCTCTGCCATTTGAAGTGAGAATTAATCTCCCACAAAGATTTCCCTGTGGGATGGCTGAAGCCATTTCACTGTAGCAGTTGCAAATATTTTCTAATTCAGTCAAAGTGATGTACCCACAGATGTGCCAGATTTTAAATGATTACCTGCTACACTAATTATCCAGGATAATTCAGACATTAATCTCTGTCCTTATCTGTGTGTAGAAAATGTGTTGTTTACAGTTTCTGAGATGTTTTCTATAAAGATTTCCATCACCCTCTCCTTGTTGGGCCACACAGGTTGGATCATACTTTGCCAAAGGACAGCAGTGAGTCCTGACCCAGCCAGCACAGAGCCAGCAGGGGAAGATGCTGTCAGCTTTCTGCAGGAGCTGGATGCCACTGCCACAGCCTCCAGGTTCCTGAACCTCTCCGTGAGTTCAGCATTCCAGCTCCCTCGAGGCTGGGGAGGAGGGAATCACTGTGAATTTCTGTTAGCATGCAGGAGCTGAAGCACATCCCTTGGAAAGCCCAAATCAAGGCAGGGGAGTCCCATCTCCTGGCTCTTAACAGCCCTGGAAACCCTGGGATAGCCCCAACTTTTGGTTGGCTCAGGGCTGAGATGGATCCTGGCCATGCTGTGGATTTTGCAGGTGTCCCTGCACTGGGCTGTGGCGCTCTGAGGTTTGCTGTGGGTCAGGCTGGTGCAGAACCATGGTTCAGACCCTCAGCTCCCAGGGGCAGGGTAAGATATTAGAACAAAGTCCTTTATTGTGAGGGTGGGCAGGCCCTGGCACAGGTTCCCAGAGAAGCTGTGGCTGCCCCTGGATCCCTGGAAGTGTCCAAGGCCAGGCTGGACGGGGCTTGGAGCAGCCTGGACAGTGGAACGTGTCCCTGGCCATGGCAGGGAGTGGAATAAGATGTTTAAAGTCCCTTCCAACCCAAACCATTCCGTGAGTCTATAAAACCTGACGCTGAGGTGATGGCAATGCTCAGCAGCCAGGCATGCTGAGATCCTCAAACTTTTCCACTCCCAAAAACAACCCCAGGATAATCAGTTGCTCCTCCTCCTCTGTGCCTGGGGCTCCTGCCCCTTCCTCTGGGAAGTTCCTGGGATGCAAATCCTCCCCACACCCACTTGGAAGGGAACAACGTGTCTCCAGCACCGCCGTGGCTGGCACGGAAAGGGCTGCCTGTGCCTTTCTGGTGTTTTATCCCACAGCAGGCAGGGGCTGAGCTGGAACTCGGGCTGCTGCCTGTCAGAGGCAGACAGAGATGGCTGTGACAGTGCCCCGGGGACCAGGCTGGCTGGCCGTGCCTCTGGAGCAGGGATGGGAAGCTTTCTAGCCGTGCCAGCAGTGCTGGCGGGAGCTGCAGTGATTTCTGCAGCAGGAGCAGCTCCCTGCTGCTGTCCCGGCCCCACAGGACTGGGATGTGCCCAAGCTGCGCTTCCCTCTAGGAAGGAAGGAGATGGAACATTTTCCTTGCAGGCTGCTGAGTGAGGGAGGCTGCTTTGCCTGCGGGGCACGGGAACTTCAAAGGTGCCTTTTTTTGCTGAGTAATTAGCGCTGCTGCAAAGCGTAGGAGAAGTCATTAGACTCTATTTAATGTATTTCTCTCTCCACGTGCCTCTTTATTGCTCTGTGCTAAACCCAGAGCAGGAAACAGCGCAGAAAATATATCAGGGCAGGCTTTCAAGCTGGCTAGCACAGGAAAGATGCCCTTGTGTGTCCTGAACAGAAAGCACTGCAGAAAGAGGGTCAGGAGAAACTTAATCTTTACAGAACTCCACACAGGCAGCTCTTGTGCTGTTTGAAAGCTGGTAATTTTGTAATATGTGTCAGGCAAATTCGAAATAACATCAGCAGCGCTCGGGGGGTTGGTGACAAGCTCAGAGAAGAGAGCAGCAAAAAAAAAAAAAATCCAAGCAGGCTATTTGACGTAAATGGTGCTTAACATTTTTCAAAGAAAAAGATGTCATAGAAAGAAAAAGTCTGTGAGAAAATCAGGAAGCTACAAAGGCAATTAATGCATAGGTAATTCAGCTGCAGCTGGCAACAAATGACTTTGCTTTCAAAGCTGAGGATGACATACTGAAGGGTAAGAACTTAATAGGATCAATCTCAAAAATAACAGAAGAAAAATTACTAAAGGAGGACAATCTAGCATTAGGAAAAGCAATTAGAACAGTTAGGGGATGAGACAGCCAGAGGAGAGATGAAAGTGCAGAGAGCACAAGGCAAAGTCCTGGGCGGCTGCAGCTGCAGGGGCTCTGAGGAGGAGCTGTGGCAGTGCCCTGGGACAGCCAGCAGAGGAAAATAAGGGAAAACACACCTGGAGCAGCCCCTGCAGCAGCAGAGGCAGGGCAGGTGGGTGCAAAGGGAGAGCAGCTCCGAGAGGGACACGGGGGGATTCCGGCTCCAGCACAGAAAAGGAGCAGAGGCAGGTCCTGAGGAAATACTCATAAATAAAGGCTAGCACTGGGAAACAAGGAAAGTGAATTCTTGGACCAGGATGCGGGTAACTGACTTCAGGCAAGAGTTATCCTTGTCTGGCAAAAGGCAGCAAGGCTCTTAGGTGAGGAAAGCAAACAGAGCACAGGGGAGACAAAAACTCAGAAGTTTTATATAGCAGATAAGCCATCATTGGGACTGAGAGCCTTAAAACCCTGAAAGCTGGGGCAGGATCCCACATGGCAGAGCCTGTGAAAGAACAAACTCTAATGGAGGAAGTCAGGAAAAATTTCCTTAATTTTGCAGTGTCCAAGGCCCCCCACTTGGGAATGGCCAGTGCACTGTCAACAAGGCACAGCACAGGACCTGCATTTTGTTATAAGCTGGATAAAGAACTCCATCTTTGGAGCACAGCCAGAGAGGCTCAGGAATTATGGAAATGGGGTTGGTTGCAATGGAAAAGAAAACCACAAGTGGCTTCTGAACAGGCCAGGTGGGGCAGAGAGCAGGTACCTTCCCTCCTGGGTGACAGCACAGCAGACCTGTCACAGGAGCTGTGGCACTGGCCATCCCTGCCCACAGCCTTGGCTGCTTCTCCCAGCCCCGGGGAATCAGTTTGTTTGTGCTTGGAAAATGCCTGCTTTAGCATCTCTGCTATTTATAACTTCCATGTGCAGAAGATATTCATAATTAAAATCTGTATTATGGCTCGCAACGCGCTGCATTCCATGATGTATTTAGGTTATATGTACATATATAGATATATATCAAATACTCTTCATCTCCCACCAGCATCTTGGATGGAAACAAGGATAGCTAATGAGAAGGCCAGGGAATATTGGAGAAAACACAGAGAACTGGGGATTGTGCTGGTTTTAGTGCAGTTAAATTATGGGAGCTGACACCTTTTTGTTTCTTCGGTCATGTTCCCGTTAAGTTCGGTTTGTATTTTAATAGTCAAATAAATCGGAGCAGTGGGAAGGTCATGCAGAGAAACAGTTCTCTAAAAGCCTCAGCAGGAAGAAACAATGAGGAAGATATCACCGAGGCTTTGTTCTTCCTGCCATCCATTCTCTCCTCCATCGCTGCCTGATAAGAGCCTCTTTTGATGCTGAAGGTCACAGAGATAAGGGGCATCTGTGCTGATAATGTTAACTACCTCCAGCCAGGTCAAAATCAAGTAACTCACACAAGTCCTGGAGAGCTGGAGGGCTGAGCAGGCATGGCTAACCCAAAGTGCTGATGACTCTGTTAGTACCAAGGCAAAAAATAAACAAACTTAGCCTCATTTCTGCTTGCCCTATTTCCAGAATATTGTCTTTGATTTTTTTTTCGGCACAGCCAGTCAGGCTGGGATTTGATCTTCAAAACCAACCCAAGCCATCCTAAGAGTCCGTGAAGTTATCCTTGCTAAAGGGATCACATCTGCATTACACTTGGAGATGCTGCTGGGCTCAAGGAAGTGCCTGTTCCTCTCCCAGTAACCATTTCTTAGGAATCAAACTCAGCTCTCCCTTCTGGCTTTGGGGCGCTCAGTCTGTCAGTCCAGGCCCCCTACTGCTGGTGGGTGGGAACCTTGGATTCCCTGCAGGACACAGCCAGGATGATTCTCTGGCACAAACCTGCCCTCGGAGGGAGGGAGGAAGGAGCACTGCAGAATTCACCACTTGCCACTCCATGTGCAAAGCACTTGGTTTGACCTTGCCCTCCCCAGCTGAGCTGCTGCAGGTGGATTTCAAAGGGGAAGGACAAACCATGACACTCCACCACGTGTCCCTGGAGCCACAGGAGAGCCCAAAATCCAGCCTGTGAGTCACAGTGTCCTGCTGAGGACTGGAGCAGAACACTGTGAAACTGGGCTGGAACAGCCTGGGGGGTTTTGCAGGGGGTGCCAGGCTTCACCTCCCCAAATCTCCTCAGCATTCCCTTATCCCCTCAGAACCAAAGCCAGCTGGGAGCAAGGCTGCTGTTCCTCCTGCTCCTCACAGGAACACGACTCTGCGCCTGTATTCAGGCACCAAATGCTTCAGTGTTTTGCTCTTTTATGAGTGGCCATAAACTGCCTTTCCTCAGCAGAGGAGTGGAGCTGGATTATGTTTTACTGAGCCTGTAAAGGTCACAGCAGCAGAGGGAGCAGCAGGTGCCCAACACCTCTGCAAGGCAGCCTGCTTGCACAGCCACTTAAATGCAGCGCCTGAGCTTAGCTGCCAAAAATTGAGTAATTGCTCAAAAATTAAAAAAAAAATCGTATGTCTTGACCATTTAAACACATCCTTGAGCCGAAGGGAAGGGACAGATTATAAATGTATGAAATTGCTCAGGTCTGTAAGTGAGCCTTGAGCTGTGCAGATAGCACTGGCTTGGGAGAGAAGTCCCTGTTTTCTCCCACCAAAAACCAGGGGTTGTAGCTGAGTGGCTGCGGGGAACAGGACCAGCAAAGAGAAACAGACAAGGAGCTAAAGCATCCATGTTGTTAATCATATCCCCATTTAATTAGGAGTGGCTGTGTGTATCCTCTTGCACCTATATGATCAGCATCAACTTGTTTGCAAGATTGCAGCGTGTTGCAAAAGGAAATCTGTGAAGCACTGGCATCCATAAAGTCATATTTCAGAGAATTCTTAGTAATATAGCAATTTCCATTGTTCAGTACCAGGGGAAAGCTCTTCCCAGATAAACCCCTTTTAGTATTTCACTGCTTTTTCCTCAGTAATATTCTTCTTTTATCTTTCACTTCTCCTCTGTTCTCCTCCCTTTCTAACATGAGTCCCCTCGATGCAGAAGCACAAGATAATGCTAATTGAGCTTGTCAGGCCTAAATAAAAGATGGGATAATGCAGGGGGCTGCAACCTATGTGGTTCCATCTGGATACTTCAACTTCTATCATGTAGCAAGAGCAAACCTTGCTGTGCTGCTCTCACGTAATGGGCAGAGAGTTATTGACCTGTCAGGCAGGGCACTGGGGTATTAACTACACCAAAAAAAACCCAGAGCCCGGCCCTGAAAATTCCAGAAATAAATGCCAGCAAACTCCATGGAATATCTTAAATCAGCCAGGGCTCATCCACAAACTGCAAGTGAAATGTTACTTAAGTATGACAATTCTGCCCTGCACAAACCCCAAAATGGTTTGGCCCTGGTGGTTCCCAGGGACACATAAACACCTGTGGTTTCCAAGATTAAAAGAAATTAAAAGAGATTTCAAAGATCAAAGAAAGGCTGAAGCTCCTGATTCTGCTGACAGCACCCACAGGAGTGTCAGGATTGGATCCCAGGATGGAGAATGAGCTTTGTCTGCCCTGAGAACAGAAGATGCAGCATGTGAGGCTGGAGCACATCGAGTGCCTCTATTTAGAGGCTCTGCAAACACCAGATGAATATTAACGACCAGATTCGAGTCCAAGGGTTACATGTAATTAGGCCAAAGCCAGCAAAAAGACAAACAGTTCTACACCTTCAAATGAATCCTTTAGCTTGCTAACAAAAAGCAATTAAGCTGCCTGCCAGTCTGGAGCGAGGCTGCAGGGCTGATTTCACACACAGGCCTCTCTGGCTGTATGGGAGCATCCCAACACACCACTGCTGCAAACCTATTTCACTTTGCAATAAAAACCTACGGGGAGTCCCCCCACATCCAGTCACAAGGTCCAGAGAGGGCACTGAGCCTTGGGAATCAACCCCACTGCTCCAGAGGTGCTACAGCTCCTCAGGAGGGAGCAGGGACTGGGGGTCCAGCATTTCTCCACAGGGATTGCACTCCGTGGGGGAATGGAACAGAAATCATGGAATGGTTTGGGCTGGGAGAGACCTTAAAGCTCATTCCATTCCAGCTCCCTGCCATGGACAGGGACACCTTCCTGTTGAAACCTGGAAACTTAGATTGGGGCTTTAGGCTATAGTAATGTATGTAGGGCAAGATGGAGGATTTGGGGCGTTGTCTAAGTCCTTCTTCTTCAACTTCTTCTTCAGGGTTTCAGGTGGTTTTTTTCTAATTGGGTGAAAAAGGTCTGCATTGTGGGCCTTGAGTGGTCAATCATTGGGTTGGAAGTATAAATAATATAAGTGTCATCTCGTTATTGGATAGTTTATGCTTAAATAACCTTGGAAAGAGTTAGAGACAGAGACATTTTCTACCTTGCTAGTTAGAGCTAACGACTTGTTAGACTGTAACACAGATAAGAATTAATAAACATCCGAGTCCGAACATGAAAACTGCGACTCCTGCGTGTTAATCCCGGCTCTAAGACGAAGAAAAGAAGATAAGAAATCAACAGGCAGTGACCAGCAGATGTGTGTGTGTTGGTCAGCAGGAGGCTCTGAGGGCCACAAAACTGAGGGACAAAGGGGTATTTCACCCAGCTGGCAAACCCAGGAAGAGCCGCCCCATCCTCTTTCCAGAACCTCCTCGTTTCACTGCACCATAAAAAGCTTCTAGAAATATTAATCCCAGGTTGTATTGGCAGCACAACAAGAGCGTAATTTCATTTCCTGCTCTACAACAGAGCTAAAAACCACCGGCGGCTTAATTTCTAAGAAATTCAAATTGATGGCACTGAGATGGGCCTGGTGAAAGGAACATTTCCTGATGCTTTACAAGAGCTTAGTTCTGAGTCCAGATTTAGGAGCTGGCCTTACCTCTATAGGAGGAAGAGCCACCACCCCAAAATCTGCCACATGCAGGGACTGGGCAGCTGTTGTGTTTCAAACTAAGTTTATTGATTCATAAAATTCCTCCTTAGCAAAACCACCCAGGGAATAACTGTGCAGGTCGTGCGAGCAGAGGAACATTTTCTGACAGTCCTAAGGGTCACAAATCACAGTGGGGAATGAG
This sequence comes from Sinosuthora webbiana, assembly GCA_013397395.1. Taxonomy (NCBI): domain Eukaryota; kingdom Metazoa; phylum Chordata; class Aves; order Passeriformes; family Sylviidae; genus Sinosuthora; species Sinosuthora webbiana. The sequence continues at coordinate 556,059 of VXBN01001441.1, read as the reverse complement.
GATTTCTGCTGGTGGTGTGAATTAAACTGGGTAGCAATTACTGCCACGGTGCTGAGGGAGTTCAGCTGGTGCAGAAAAGTGGAGGAATCCGTGTGCTTTGCAGATGAAGAAAAGTTTGAAACTGCCACCTGGGGGAAATCCAAAGTTATCTTGGAAACAATGTGATGGGGAGCTGAAAAATCTTTATGTTTCTCCGTGCCTTAATTTTGAAGCTCTCTAGTCTGCAAAAATTGAGAAAATTCCATGTCTAATATCCCTATTCTTGCAGTCAGTTTTATTTATTTTTTTAGCTGCACATGCCATTTCTGTTTAGTGTACAGCTTTTGTTTTGCTATGCAGAATATTTCTTTTCTTCATTCTCGTCCTTAACTCCCTGTGTTAATCTTGTGAAATAATTGTTAAACTTGTGAAACAATTTAATTTCATCATGTACAACTGCACCCCGAGTTTGGTGCCCAATGCCCTGATTCCTCCAACCCAAACAACTAAGTTCCAATTTAGACATACACTACTCTCAGAGACACACTTAAAACTGATTTTTTTTTTAAATTTTATTTTAAAGACTGCAGTCTTTTGCAGGAACAGCTGTCTGAGATGAGCTAGCTTGAAATAACAGACATAGCAACCAACAGGAGGATACAAAATACAATATACAGGACAATTTTGTAACTTTATGCTCCCTGCTGGAGTGAAGTCGTTATTCCAACATCACACTGATGCTGCATCACACACTCGAGGCTGCAACACCTTCACTCATGGGAGTTGGAGGGAATTTTTCTCAGGCTCACTTTGGTGTAAGTAATCCCTGGGGTACTGAGCATCTTTGTACTTTTATCCTAGAACATCTGAGAGCTGTGAGGGCTCACATCTCTCTTTCATGTGCTGCTGTGCACCATTTATCCCCCTCACTCGCCTGCAGCTCTGACCACCAGCTCACAGCCCCTGGTTCTCACCCTGCACAGCCCTTGGGTGCTGTTCTTCCACTGATATTGCTCCTGCTGCTGCAGGGTCAGAACTGTTGGTGCAGTTCCAGTCACTAATTCTTGCCCGACTCCCCAGAATATCACGGGAGTGGCCACAAAGAACATGTGAAAAATGAGGTTCACGTTCTTGGTAAAACTTAAAGAGTTTAATAAAAGATACTGGGAGACAGAAATAAAGGGTTAAAAATGGCTGGGTGCTTGGCATTTAGCCAAGAGCATACTGTTATCTTTGCACATACCCCTTAAATACTTTGTCTATTACATTAGCTTGTTGCATATTCATAGACCTTTATGCATATTCGTATTTTTTTCTATAAACTAGTTTACACATTTTAGGAACTATTTTGTATGGCCTTTCCTTGGGCCTGCTTTTTTAGAGCGTGACTGTTTCTTGGTTGTGGTTTTGGTTTGTTTTCTTTATCATTTCTCGTTTGGGCCTTGGTCTATACTTTCTTTAGATGGCAGATGCTGATAGTTGGCATATCAATAGCAGGGTCCTCATTACATGTTCACTGGATGCTATCCCAACTAAACAGTCCACTCACAACTATATCAGCTACCACTACTACCATGTCTAAGCTTTTGTTAACAGCAGAAATAAAAGCAAAGTTATTTTAACATTGTACATATAGTGTTTATCCCAATATTTGCAAAAAGTCAACAATGTAATATGTATTTATAACAATCAGGCTTTCAGAAAACACACGTTAATTCCCTGCCCCAGGGCAGCCCCAGGGCCAGAATGCACCTGGACCCTCGGGAACACCAACTATCCCACTTATTCTGAAAAAAATACCACCTGGCAGGAGGATTGTGTGACCTCAGGTGCAGCAGAGTGGCTCTGATGAGAAAGAGCCCATCACATAAAGTGTCCTCACCACCCACTCAGTTACTTCCTGCCACTAACAAATGATGGAGCCGCCTGGCTACTCTCACATCATTCCCTTGTCCTTCCCCCTGTGATTGTGACAAATTCCTCTGCCCATCCTCGGGCAATGGTGTTTCTGTCTCGTCTGGGAAAGTGTTGGGATGAGGGAGCTGGCAGTGCATAACCCATATATATATGTATATAAAATATATATATAAAATATCCCATTGCATCCTGTGCTGCTTGCATAAAACATTCCGATCTTCCCATATTGAAACAGCACAAAATGCATGGAAATTTGGGGGATTGCATTTGGATTTTGTTTGCTTCCTTGGTGAAAGATGGTGTCTGCCATAACCAAGCTGTGGTTTGGCAAAAGAGAAAAATGGGGCTGCCTGAAAATAATCGATATTGAAACCGCTTCAGGGCGCTCCTGGAAGTACATATTTATTGAAGTCTGAAATAGCTGAGGAAAAAACCAACAACATTATGGCAGGAAAGTTCTTCCTCCTCTGAGTCAAGAACCACTTGAAGCAGAGGTTTTACTCTTTGTTTGCCTCGCTCTGCCTTCCAAAGGCACTGGTGCTTTCATGCTGTGTGCCTGCAGTGCTTAATTAAGCACCGAGCCCTGATCCCCAGGCTGAGGAGACACAACCAAGGGCCAAGGAAGAGCAGCTCAGATTCTCCTCTTTCAAACCTTGTTAGAACTCTGGAGGCTGAAAATTTCAGGCTTTCTGTTCTAAAAGACTCTGACCCTCAAGCAAACACTGCATTTGACCTGAGGCCATGGAACAGGCTTCTGAAATTGAGTGATGACACTGGGGTTGTGGCTGTGTAGTTTGGATGGTATTGTGTGATCTCACAGGGCGAAAAACTTGGATTTGAGATTTTAGTATATAGCAATGTATGGGGCAAGATGGAGGGCCTTGGGCATTGTCTAAGTCCTTCTTCACCTTCTTCTTTATCGGGTGAACAAGGTCTGCATTGCAGGTCTTGGGTGGTCATTACTGGGTCAGAAATATAAATAATAAAGGTGTCACCTCGTTATTGGGTAATTAGCGCTTAAATAACCTCGGAAAGAGTTAGAGGGACTCCATTTCACCTTCATTTTTTAACTTGCTAGTTACAGCTCACTGCTCGTGAGACTGTAATGCAGATAAGAAATAATAAACACCTGAACATGAAACTGTGACTGCCGTGTATGAATCCCGATCCTGGCAGAAAAAGAAGCCAAAACCGTCACAAAACCTCACAGCAGAAACTCACGTGTGAGTACAGGAGCAAAGCCGACCTGAAGAATAACTGCTACAAACGCATGAAGTGTATTTGTCCCTGCAAGAGAGGAGGGGAGAGGAGCCTGTTTGCATTGCAGCAGCGCCTGGGGCTCATTAACAAACGGGATTAATGAAGATGTCCTCAGCACTCCGCAGCAGGGGAGGCAGCAGGCAGGGATGCACTCTCATCTCATCCCCCCTCCACCCCGTCTGTTCTATTGCTCTGCAGTGGATTTCCAGCTGGATCCACTGGAGGAGAAGACCTCCACCCCAAGGACTCCTTTCCCCTCCCTCCCCTCTGGAATGCTGTCATTCCACGTGCATCCAACGTAATATAAACACCGGGAGGAGGAAATGCCCAGTCTAGCACCCAGCCTGCTGTGATTCGGCAGGGGGTGAACCCGATTACGGGGAGGTTAATTAACGACCCACATTTATAAAGCTCAACGTTTATTAACGACTTGTTTTCTGCGGGGGAGAGATTAATTGATGTTTGCCCTTAGGAGACACATGAAGGGAATTTGTCCCTGGGAATAAAGCGTGCAGAAACGCGGCTTCCAGAGCCGAGCTGCGTGCAGTGCACGGGGAGAGATTGGAAGTGACTGTCTCCTGCCTTCCCAGGAAATGTCACTGCTTCTCTCTGTCAACTGCAGCGAGCCAGTTTAAGTGACAACCAAGGCTCCTCAAGCATTTCCAGTGTCATTTTCCCGAGCAGGGGCTCATGCTGGCTTTGCTGAACTCCGTGCTTCCCCTCGGTTATCTGGAGAGCTCAGCCCTCTACCCTCGGACTTTCTGATGGGGCCAGTCCCTGCTCCCAGCTGCTCCAGACACAAAATCCATTAACACAACAGCCCTCTCTGGACCCTTCCCTTCACTTCATTGTTAAGATGGGTCCCTCTAATTCACGTGGGACTGTGTGTAATGTGTCATTGCATCACTGGAATTATCCAGGGGAAAGAAGGATGAGTGGTTTGTGGCCCAGTGAATAGCAAATACTGCTATTCTTACGCCAGACTTAGGCTTGGGCTTTGTCTTAGTGACAAGCCTATTCGATGACATTAAAGGAAAGGGGAATCAGAGAAAATGGCCAAGGAGAGAACCTTTGTTTTCTGTCCCTCATTCCAGTCCCCCTGGAATGTGAGGAGTAGCAGTGAACAAAGAGAAAGCGCTTGAAGCATTGAAAGAGACTGATAAAGCAGCAGCGACGCCTTTGTGATAAACTGCTTTTCTGCTCATCTGGAAGGTCAGTGGTCCAGTTTTTCTCATACTTTTTACCACAATAAAGATCAGATGTCCAAAAGAATCAGCAAATTGAGGGATCTGTGCTCAGTTTGACCAAGTGAATTTAGGAACCACTTGAATCAGCAGATAATCAACAAGGGCTGTGGAACCTGTTCAAGAAAACAACTCAATACTCCCCTCTGTGCTTTAGCCAGAGAAGGAGCTCAGCCACACATTTCCCCGGAGACTTGTCCAGGAATTTGGAAATGGAAGTGGTAGGAGAACTGCTGCTGGTTCTGTTTGCTCTGGGTTGTCTTCCAGAATAAACCAAGAGTCACCCAAAGCAGAGGAGGAAGCCTCTGTCTGTACCGAGGGACCAGCCAAGGACACAAACAACTCCCCCCACTCCTGTTTTGTTCCCAGATGATGCAGTTCATCACCTCCCTGTCCCCAGACCTGTCATGTTAGTGGTCAGAACCGGAGGGTAAGTGCCCACTGGTTTATCTGAAGTACTGTGCACACAAGATTTCGCTTCCTTCCATACTGCTCCTGACCTCAAGAGCCTTAAAATGCAGAGCCATGCTGCTTTAGCTTTCAGTCTGTTGACAAATTTAATCATCGAGGTACAGATTGGCTTTTGGGTACACAGAATGAGATTACAGTGGAGAAACCAGTTTTGAACGTTCAGATGAGAGTTCAGTTTGATAAGGGCTCTACAGCCCCGAGCTGCCTCAGCTCAGATCTGTCCTGCCCTGGGATTACTCAGGAATCTCAGATTATGGTTTTACAGCCAGGAGACTCTGGTATTACAGATGAACATGATCTAATTTCAAGTGGGAAGACTGTGGAAAATGAAATTGCAGGACTGGGCTCCTGACACGCACAGTTTCACACGAGAAAACAGAAATAGGATTAAAAAAAATACACCACAACACCCACCCCCCCAAATTAAAACCAAACAGCAGGAAGCAGTGGGAAGCTTTCCCTTTATACACCCAAGGTGGTCAGCAAGGTTACTGCACAGGAGGAGACAGGGGCAGATCACAGCCCATGAGCCTTTTCCAGCTAAGCAGCATCACAAACAGAGCAAACCCTCCTCTGCAGGCACGATTCAGGCTGGTGAGCAGAAATCCCAGCTACCTGCTGGCAGAAAACTGGGGGCAGCAGTCTGCAGCAGCCCGGAAGGGACCCACCTGCTGCAAGCCAGACAAATGAGGCACCACGGGGAGAAACAACAGCACAAGGAGAAGGAGGTAACTCACAGCAATGAGCTGGTAGGAGTTGTTCATCATGGCTATGAGCATGTTCAGCAGCACAACCAGGGAGATGACGTTGTAGGTCCCAAACATCGTGGCCCCGACAAACTCTGTGAACTCGTGCCTGGCTTTCACGTTGGTGACGTAGAGATTCAGCAGCCCGAACACAGACCAGAAGAGTGACTGGAGGGTCTCGAAAAGTCTGCAGAGAAAAGGCAGAGTTTTAGCTGGCTACCTGATGCTGGGGGGATGGGAAATGATCTTCAGTTAGGGAATATTGGGAGACATCACGGAGCAGCCACTCAGCACAGTCATTTATCCCTCCCTGGGGACACCCTGTGCTCAGCCACAGTGACCAATGCATGTGAGAGTTGTCCCATCAACAGCATTTGCTGCCTGTCTAAGAGCCCAGTCCACATCCTTGTGAGATGCAGTGAGCACAACTGCCCTGAGGAGCCCAAGGCTCTCTTTCCCACTCTGCAGACATGCAAAGAACAGCCACAATATATTCCATTTAATTAAAATTGCCATGCTGCGATAGTGCTGCTATCTATAAACTCTCCTGTTTAATCAGTGCCTGCATCATTAACATGTCTGCAGGATAAATGCTCAGGGAACCCATTCCCATGTACAGCGTGACTGCAGCAGTGCACAACAAGGCAGCACGAGGTGGGAGATGGCAGAAATCACAGACACTTTCACCTTTTGCTCTAATACAGGATCAGAGCTTGCAATTGCTTCATCTGCTGTGACGCTCTTTGGAATACACATCCCCGAAATGCTGCTCTGTTTGCAGTGCATTGGCCCAAAACTCTGCTGTGTTTGCAGTGCACCTGCCCAAAAATGCTGTTTTGTTTGCAATGCACCTGCCCAAAATCCTGCTCTGTTTGCAGTGCATTGGCCCAAAACTCTGCTGTGTTTGCAGTGCACCTGCCCAAAAATGCTGTTTTGTTTGCAGTGCACCTGCCCAAAACTCTGGTGTGTTTGCAATGCACCTGCCCAAAAATCCTGCTGTGTTTGCAGTGCACCTGCCCAAAAATGCTGTTTTGTTTGCAATGCACCTGCCCAAAATCCTGCTCTGTTTGCAGTGCATTGGCCCAAAACTCTGCTGTGTTTGCAGTGCACCTGCCCAAAAATGCTGTTTTGTTTGCAGTGCACCTGCCCAAAACTCTGGTGTGTTTGCAATGCACCTGCCCAAAAATCCTGCTGTGTTTGCAGTGCACCTGCCCAAAAATGCTGCTGTGTTTGCAGTGCACCTGCCCAAAATCCTGCTCCGTTTGCAAGGGACCTGCCCAGAACTCTGCTGTGTTTGCAGTGCACCTGGCCAGAAATGCTGTTCTGTTTGCAATGCACCTGCCCAAAATGCTGGTGGCCCCGAGTGGCTGGTGCAGCAGCTCCCACCCACCACGGGCAGAGCCCCTGGCAGAACCCTGCAACCACTGCTCAGTAATGACTCAGATATGGAAGAGAGTCATCACATTAATTCAGCTCAGGAGTTTCTCTTCTTTTGGAGGCTTCCTTCCACAGATGAACTGGACCCGACCCCACTGAGCTGATGAGATCATCCCAGGTCTCTCTTTGCTTCAGCCACAGACAAGTGACCTTTTGCAGACTCGTCAGCTGCGTAATCAGCAATCTAAATAATTGCTCTATTTGGGCATCTATGTTTTGGCTTTCCAAAATACGGCGTTTATATCATCCAAAAATGACATTTATATGCCTGTTTAAGAGTTTCCAGTTTGGCCTGAGGTCAGCAGATGTTTTCAAATGCGACCACTAGACGAGCCAATATGAATAATTCAGATGCTTTACTTGACATACCAGGAATCTGTTCTCCCTTCATCTCCAGGCATTTGTTCACATGTATCCCCATGCCTTATATGAGGATTTAGTTTATGCTTTCTGGATGTATCTTGTGTTTTTCACTGGCCAAAATCGTAAAGATGCTTTAAGGCAAGAAACCTTTCTCCCAAAGCTCAGGCTGTTTGTTAGGCTTATTAAAGAACCAGGGCAGTAAAAGAAGGATTGACCAAAGAATGCCAAGCATTTCTTTACTAGAAGTGGTGGAGTGCTAGCTATCTTTTAAAATATTTATAATATTTTTACTGTTAACAGTAGAAATACTGCTTGAGCTGTAGGCACAAGAGAGGCAGAGGTTCTCAGCATTAAACTGAAATCAGTTCTAGAAGTGATCAGCGTGTTGTACTGGATGCCCAGTATTACCCAGGTGTGTAATTTGGGCCCAGACTAAGGCCAAGACATTCACATGAGGGCATGTAGTGCCCTTGACCAGGACACCAGGTGGTCCCTGCAGCTCTGAGTGAGGCTCAGGGGCTGTGTCCTCAGTGTTTAATGACAGGACAGCTCCACAGCCTCTTTTCACAGTCCATGTTTCAGGGGGCCTCACGCTACTTTGGAGGAGCAGCTATAAAGAAATAGAATTTTAGAAATTGTGCTTGAGACACTCTCATGTCCTGCTGAGTGTATTTTGTATCCTAATCAAACAGAAGAATTCTCAAAGCTCCACCACTCTCCATGGCAGCTTAGGGAGAGCAAGTGCTCCTCTGCCGCAGGAGTCTGTACCCAGGGGGAATGGCAGTGTGACCCCCTAGAAAGACACAGCAGGCGGGAGGTGTGACTTCCTCCACCCCTTCCACCCCTTCCTCCTCTTCCTCACTCTCCTCTCCCCCCTTCAGTTGCCAGCCTCACAGCTATAAACATATTTCCCAATCATCTGCCTAAGCAGCAGGCACTCTGCTTTCTGAGGGATGGCAAGGCCAAAGCAGAAAGCCTTAAATTATTCATGACTTCCCCTCATTGCTGTCACAAAGGAATATTACTTTTCCATGATCTGTGTGTGTGCAATGCAGAAAATTTCCTCACCAAGGAAATGTTAAACCCACCATTTGAGGGTGATAGGAAATAAAGTGCCAGTAAATAAGTGTCACACTTGACACGAGCTGCACACACACCAGGGACGTCCTCTTTGCTCCCCTGGCAGAATCAGAGCTCATTGTGTGAGCCCAGGAATGCTGGTGGGAAGTGCACTGATTCAAAGCTTTTCAGATTTATTCCTTCATGAGGAACGAACCACGAGCAAAGTCAGGGTACCCAGCTCTGGCTGGACTGGCTCCAGCCTCGTTTGCTTCCCCCACCCCAATCCAATATCTGGAACCTGACACTGCCCCACGCTGTTCATCTGCTCCCCAGCCAAATGTCAGCTTGTGCTGGGGGTGTTAATAACGACCATTTAAACTTTCAAGAACGCATTAAATAAATTTCTTAAGCGAGCCTCAAACAAAAAGTACCTGCAGAGTGTTCTGTCCCCTGCCAGGAGACCTCACTCCTAATGGATCTCCTCCCACTGTGATTTTGTTTTACACAAACCTCTGCCACAAAGGCTGAGCCCCCTCAATTTCCTTTCTGTGCTACATTCCCTTGGCAGGGGGCTTAAATGAATGTTGGGGTGGCAGAAATTGTGGTTTGTATTTAAGCTGATCTACGCACTTTCTGCTAAGTGCTTCTTGTATAATTTTTAGCTCCCAAGACATTACACCTTCTTAACAGACTTCAGGATGGTTGATTTGTTGCTTTGGGGTTGTTTTTTTTTCCTGCTGGCCCAATGCTCTTTTTCTTCAGTCAAACCCTGCTGTTGCTGTCTCACCTGACACAATGAAATCTGTAAAAAAAACCACTTCGCAGCGGTGGCAGGCCCAAACCAGAATGCAGAACTGAACACATCTGTTCACCACAGCTCAAGAGAAAGGCAGGATTTTGTACTGGATTTGGTGGGTTTGACCCTTCCTGAGGTGGAAATTACCCCTTAAGACACACCTTGCCAAACCTTCCTCCCTCTGCCTGCTGCATCAATATGGACACAGATCAAGGAATTGCATTTGCTATTTAATTCCTTTGCAAGGGCAGCACGACACATTTCTGGGGCGTGTGAGGCAGCTGAAACAGAAAAAACGTCTGAAATCTTTAATTCTGTTTCTCATTAGCGCAGTGCAGGTCCATTCACTTCCCCCAGACAGAGATGGGTCTCATGAGAAAATTAATCAAGCCTGTGGTGCTCCTGCTCTGCAGTGGGAAATGGCACATGTCTGCTCTGCCAGCTCGTGCTGCCCTTGGAGGATGGGCTCCATCCCGTGAAAATTCCGTATTTCTTTAAGGAGAGGGCCCAGAGGATAATGCTGGAACCTTTCCTCTCCCAACCAAGTCATGTGGCCTCAGCCATCATCTGTTTTTGATAACGGTGCAAAAACGTCCCAAATCCTTTCTTAACCCCAAGCCTTCAGCTGACAGAGGGTGGAGAATCATTGGGCATCATGACAAGTTTTATTTAATTTAGCATCAAGTGGTGGACAACAGTTTTGTTTTGCTTGTTTGCAGGGCGTGGGCCTTTTTCTAGACCGTGCTTTATTTATTTCTCCTGCCATTGTGAGTTAAGTACTGTGCAAGCAGCAAGAACAATCGGGTGGGGGCTGATTATTATAATTATTTCTACTATTAGTAATTGAAACAAATACATCAGCAAGACAATTCATGTCATTTTTCAGCATGTGCTCTCTCTTTCAGCTCTGCCAGCTGTCCTCACAGCAATTTCCATGCCAGCATCTCAGTAAAGTACCAGCATTCCCAGCAAAAAAAAAAAAGGTTCTGCTGGGATTTTAGTCTGCAAGGAAATCACAGAGGCCTGCAATGTGATGTATCCATAAAAATGGTCTATGTGAGATTGCTGTTGTTGTTGTTGTGTCACGTTATTTATTAATACCTGTTTTTAATAGGTAAAAACAGGTCTTCATTTTATTTGGGTTCCCCTCCTTTCTTCAGTAATTAGGCCAAACAATTACTGTGGCAAAAAGACACTTCCTTTCTCAAATACACTGAAATCGTGCATAGACATAATAAGATTTAAGCTGCAGGATCATGTAGGGAAAATCCTTGGTCCAGAACTAAAAGTCTCCCGCTGCCAGACCCGAGTCAGAGTCTTTGTGACAGCAGAGCTCAGCAGAATGCCTGCCCCACTTAACTCCCACCTGTCCTGCAGAGCCAACCACCTCACCTGGGTGATTGCAAATGAATAAATAAAGGCTCTGTCAGTGCAGGGACAGGCAAAGGCAGGGCAGGCAAGGGACAGGGACAGGGACAGGGGAGGGGAGGAGAGGAGAGGAGAGGAGAGGAGAGGAGAGGAGAGGAGAGGAGAGGAGAGGAGAGGAGAGGAGAGGAGAGGAGAGGAGAGGAGAGGAGAGGAGAGGAGAGGAGAGGAGAGGAGAGGAGAGGAGAGGAGAGGAGAGGAGAGGAGAGGAGAGGAGAGGAGAGGATGTCTTACGTGGAGAAGGCATTGTTCTGTTTCTCACATCGGATCCCCTTGCAGTTGTTGGGTTCCTCCGAGGCACTGGTCTCGTAATAAAAATAAAGCTGGTTCAGTCCGTTGGCAAAAGCCAGAAGCACCAGGCAGTAGATAAAAAGGAATTTGAGGATGTCTAGCAGCATGCGTCCCAGAGAGATCTGCAGGGGCCCCAGGTGCGAGTTGGCTGTAAACAGGGAGATGAGACGCAGGGAGCTCAGGATGTTGGATATTGCAAAGAGGGCTTCTGCAATCAGGGTCGGGTGCCACATCTCCCACTCCTCCCGGGGGCGGGAGCCGTTGTACTGCAGGGAACAGAGAACAAGGGGTTAAAAGGCAGTCCTGTGGTGATGGCTCTGAGGTAACTCCCAGAGTCACTCCCATTCATTCTAACCCTTCACAGGTAAATCTGACCAGGTCCTGTGGCACCAAAAGCGTGGTGGTTCTTGCTTCCCTTTTTCCTTGCCAAGGTCGGGATTAATACACGGGAACCTCAGGTTTTAAATTCAGACTTGGATGTTTATTATTTCTTATCTATTTACAGACTCATGAGCTGTGAGCTCTAACTGGCGAGTCAGAGAAATGAGGTAAAATGGAGAACTTCTTTCTCTACCAGGTCTTTTCAGGGACAATCTCTCCAATTATGAAATGCCACCTAAATTATTTTTATTTTAAACCAAATAATGAACTACTTGAAGTCTGCAGTGTAGACTCCATCAACCAATTACAGAAAACCACCCAAACCCAGGAAGAAGAAGGAGGAAGAAGAAGAAGGTGAAGAAGGATTCAGACACTGCCCAAAGCCCTCCATATGGCTTCACAGATACTACTGGATACTAAAACCCCAAATTCTAAGTTCCCAGGATTCCAGCAAAAAAGGTGCCATAACCCCTCACATTTCAGCTGCTGTCAGACTCACAGTCGGGATGCAGGACTGAAGCTGACTTGATTAGGGCAGAGATGAAGGTCTAACGATGCTTTTCTATGAATTTTGCCTACTGCATTATGACCCACTGATGGTGAGAGATGTGGGACCAGGTTTTCTTTAGAGGCTTTGGGTATGTTGGCTGTTCTTGGCCTAAACTGAAAAATTGGGATTTTTTACAATTTGTTTTACTTTGGAATTCACAGGTTCCTTGTGTCCATGGGTTCATACACAACCTCCTTCTCTTTCAGCATTTAAAGGGGTTCAGATTTTAGCAGCTTCCAGATGTAAATTTCCAATTACTTTCGTTCTTTTTCCTCCTTAAATATGACTGCACATTCTAAACACTGCACATTCCAGGAACAAGGGGAGGGAGGGAGAAGGATGGGAAGAAGAAAAGCAGTGAGCTATTGGATGCTTTCCTTCCCATGTAATCTCAAAAAAAAAAAAAGAAGTGCCAGCAGCCCAGAACCAAAAGGCTTTCTCCGTATTAATTTTCTTATTAGTTAATTTGTCATGGCAATTTTAGGAGAGTTGCTAAAGCAGAGAGGTCTTAATTACAGCTGAAACACTGGGTACAGTTGAGTGCATCAATTACAGCATTAACTGGGTTTGTAATGTAACTGTAAAAGCAGAAGCATTTGCTGAGCAAAGTGCAGCCAGATGGGAGCAGGTAACACAAAAGAGCTGGTTCTGTAAAATGTGACTGCTCTGGTTCTGTAAAATGTAATTGCTCTAGTTCTGTAAAATATAATTGCTCTAGTTCTGTAAAAATGTAACTGCTCTGGTTCTGTAAAATGTGACTGCTCTAGCTTAAAGACAGTGGCACAGAGAATGGAGTCAAAGACATTTAACATCAAGGAGTAATTGTCCTTTTAACATTCGTCTCCGCTCATTTAGCATGCGTAAAAAAAGGCAAATCCGCACTCAGAATAACACAGCTAACGCCATCACCAGCGTGTTTAGGGCTCCTAAAATAGTTCTGGTACCTTTGAAAAGGAAATGATACCAATATCACACTGACAGACGAGATTGCAGAGACTTCCTATTTGAATCTGAAGGTCCAATACACAAGCTCCCAATCTTTTCGAGGGCTCAGCAAAAAGCAGGTTGATATTTCAAACCATCCCTCTGTTTGAAGGAGATGAGACACGATACGAAGGCATTTCAGCCTGACCTCGGATTGCTTCTGACATTTCCAAACTGTTCTTTATTGCATGAACATCATGGCCTGAGCCTGTTAACTTGATTTGAAGATGGGCCTTAAAAGGCCTACGAAACAGGCAGAGAGGTCAACCTTTTGTGGATATCCAGCAGTGGGGGTGGGTGGGTGGGGTGGGATTGGGAAGCCTGGACAGCAGATTTGCAGAGTTATTCCCAATTCTCTTCTGCAGGCTGGCTGGACACAGCAGCCCAGGGCTCTCTGCTAAGGTTTAGCACAGACTGCACACAAAGGCATGGAAAAAGGTCTTCTGTGTCCTCCACCTCTTTTTAAAGCAATATTTAGGTCATTAAGGCCGTATTTTGATCCTTTATGAACTAATGGTATCTCCTTGCTTGGCAAATAGAATGTTCAGAGCAGCCTGGCATCACAGGTAAGAGAGAATCAGCAGATTTCAGAGTTATTTCAGGGTTATCTAATGAAGCTGGGTATCTGGGAAGGCTGCAGTGGTTTGGTGTCTATCCAAAAGATGAAACACAGCAGAGATGTACACAGAATAATACAAATAAATTACACCATGCTGTCACATCTACCCTTCCTCATTACGTGATAATTCAATGCAGCAAATGAAAACTGATTAAGAAAGTATTTCTACCCTGTAATTAGCCTGAAGATTCCACTGGTATCAGACAATATCAGAGCCAGGTCTTGGAACCAGTCAAATCAGGAAGAAAAAAAAAAAAAAGAAAAGTCTTCACGTAAAAACAAGGATGGAAAACATTTAGTGTCAGTATGCAATTTATTTTTTCTGATACTTGGCAGAAAGTTAAATGTCCATGTAATCCTTTGAAGTTCTAAGAAGTGTTAGAATATGGTATATTGGCATATATCCCAACCTCTTCCAGCTGAGGGCTGTTCTATAAATAACAAATCGTGTTGCAAAATGTTTCTGGAGCCATCATCAAGGTTATAAACCCTCACATTTCGGAGCACATGTCACCCCCTGACTGACACAGGGCAGGGGGAACTTCTGTGGCCACGTGTGTCAGAACTGCTCCCACAGAAGGTTTTCTGCCCCTCTCAGAACCAGCCCTCATCAGGAGCTGACCTGAGACTGGCCAGGTTTAATCCAAGAGGGTTTGATCCATTCCTGCAAACCCTCCTTTGTGTGCTGGCCCGTGGGGTTTTGTGGTTAACCTGCTCGTTTCTGCGGCTCTTACAGGGAGCACAAACAGAGCTCTGCCTCCTTTGTACCTGTGCTTTGGCTGCGAGTTCAGATCCTGGTGTGTGATGGATGCACAGCTCCTCCAGCAATTTGTGTGTGAGAAAGAACCAGGTTGTTAACATTTTAAGATTTGTCCGTGCATTTTACCATTTCCAGAATTTTTTTTTTTTTTTTTTTTTTTGTATTGCTTGTGGTTTAAAGACCAACCTTTCAAGTCTGTAATTTCCTCCCTGGTTCTGAATGCTGGGAGAATAAAAGACATAATCTGTTCCTGCTTTGATGCTGTTACAGAGCTGCCTCTTCAGGGAGCAGCAACCAGCTTAAAAGCTTTTCCCTTTGAAAATCTGACTCACCACGACTGCAGCCTCCAGGATTTAACAAAGGCCCCATAGCAGGGCTGTTTGCATTCTGGAGTCAATGGGCTCGGTAAAATTCTCTCCTCTTCCCCCCTCCGCCTGCTGGGCAGGACTGAACAAGGTTACTCTGGGGAAGGGCTTGTCCTGGTTATTGGGAGCTGCGCTGCCACAAGCAGAAACCTCGCAAAACTGGGGAGAGCAGGAGTGGCCAAGGAGCAGATCCCAGTGCCTTGATTTACACCTGAGTAATTCCACTGACTGCAGTGAAGCTGCTGCTGATTCATACCGAGGGAAGAAGTAGGCCAAGCATGAAGCTCCAGCTGAAGCCAAAGAGAGCTGTTGCATAAGGAATTTTACAGGATGCCTTTTGTGCCTTGTCTTTGAAAAAAAAAAAAAAGGAGACAGAAGGAAAGTGCTTCGGGCCATCCCCTGGCTTCAAACCCCGTGCATATGCTAATTTGGAGCATCAGAAGTTTATAAATGTGGAAGGTGCTTTTGAGGATGAGCTCTGATGTGTGATCTCACCACAAATGGAACATGACAGGGAAGAACCTGCAGGGTGTTCAAGCTTGCTCCTCTGTCACTTCCCTGCCCGGTAGGTTACATATTGAAGGGGAAGTTGACCCCTTTTTATCAGATTATCAGATAGAAACCTCCTAATAACAGTCTTGCTCTTCTCAGTAGACCTGTCACAAACTTCTGACTACTAATCTCCAGATCTGTAGGACTACAGATTATAATATTTAGCACTAGAAGTGTTCAGGTAACTCTATTCTTGTTTTCCCTTTACCATTTTATTTAAAAGCCACGTTTTCACTATGCACTGTTGAAGGAGGTCCAGTGCCAGCACAGAAAACAAAGTGCTTTGGCAACTGAGCAGCTACAAAAGACACAGGAGGTGGAGAAATTTCTCCCCAGTGCCCAAACGATCTATTTAACTTTTAATCAAAGAGTCGGAATGAGCAGGATGTTCATTCTCCAAACAAAACAATAAGTTTTCCAGGTGAATTTTCAAAATTGGATCGCTTGAAAAGCTGCTATTTTCTTTGCTCTGTGATTTTGATTTGAACAGTTTGTACCCTGTGTGCCACAGCTCTCACCAGCACATCACAAATTCCCTCTCCCAGGTTACTGTACCTTGACATAGGCAACAATTTTAAGGGAGATAGTTGCAAGATAGAGGGAGTTCATTGCAAAATCCATCAGGTTCCACCAGTCATGCACGTACTCATTGAATCCACCATCCCACATTTCCTTGATTTCTCCCCAGATGAAACCTGCAGGGAAAAAAAAAAGGGAGTTCACTGCCATGACAAGGCATTTTTTGGCCATTAAAGCTCTGTGCATATATTTATGATGCAACACCAGACAATTTGAAATTAACAGGTTGGAAAAAAAACGCCTCATCCCTCCTGCCTTCTATGAAGTGCTGCTGATTATGAGACATTTTACAAGTCTGTGGGGAATGCAGTCTGGAGAGAGCTGAAAAAGACCTTGGTTTCCTACCCAGGGCTCCAGATATGCACATGAGGAGACTGCCTGAAACACATGTTATTTATAACCAGCCACGAGTGGATTGGCTCAGCTGAAATTTGTTCTACGTGAATAAACTCTTCAAGCAGCTGTATTTGGTACAGTTCCTAATAGATTGTCTGCTCTCACAGACACTGAGCAATTCACTGCCCTGTTGGACAGCTCTGATTTCCCCTGACTTCTCTCTAGTAACACCAGAAACTTCTGCATGCCCTCCCTGACCTGGAAATATCGCACCAAAGAAGGAAGAAGCGGATCCATTCTCCGTGCTCAGCCACTGTATTTGTGCATCTTTGCTGTACAAAAAGCCCACGGGGATTATTTGTGAGGAAAGGTAAGACTCAGCATGAGGCAGGGCGCTGCAGCCTGGCAGTGACTCACCTCATGTCAGAGATGGCTGTGGGGTTTGTTCCCAAGGATACGGCCAGGGACCATCGAGTCAACTCCGAAATGCCTTCTGGTGATCATTTCTGGCACTTGCTAATGCTCACTGCACCTCCTTGCAGCTGGAAGGCTGAAGGGCAGCTTCCGAAATTCATCACCAGACTGCTAAACCCGCCTGACACGGTTCTGATTGTAACTTCTATGCCCTTTCCTGTAGAACTGTTTAAGTATTTTTGAAAGCCTAAGCCCCATTAAAAAGCAAATGGCAGCTCCTTCATGCCCTGAAAAATGTCTTTAGAGCCGCAGGTATTTTGAATCACCCACTTGACATTATCCTTGAATGAAAACCAGAAAAGTGTGAGGAGGAAACAAAACAAAACAAAACAAAGTACACCTCCAGCTGCATCACCATTCTAATCACCCAAACTGCTGCCCCTGCCTAACCACAGGATATTGCAGTGGTCACTGATGTGCTGCTTGCAACTCGACTTCAAGGACCTGGACGTTCAATCTGAAGAGGAGGCAAAGTTGCAATGAACTGCTGCACGCCCCCAAATATCAATCTGAGCTGCTCAGCTGCCAGCCTGCAGGTCAGTGGCCACACAAACATAATGTCAGGGCCAGCCAGGTCATCTCATTACAGCTGCCTCCACGTCTTTGCATGCACACAAAGCCGTAAAATGAAATAAATCAATGGAGAGGAGCCTGTTGAAGAACTCATGCGCTGTATTTATAGTGAGTTATCGTGGCTGGTTACTATAGCTACAGCAATGCTGTGTGTGCCTGTTCTCTCTCCTTTTATAGTGGAAAATATTTCGTAAGTAATAACCTTTAATCTGGTGAAACTGTTCTAATTTCTTCATTTGATAAACAGTCATACAATATCTCTATTTATCCGAAACAAAGGAACTCAAGAACAGACAGCTGTAAGAGGTGCTTTGGAAAGGTTTTCTTTTTTTTTTTTAATGGATTATCCTTCTTTCATCTGCAAATCAATTTTACTGAAATGCCTACCATTTCCCTCAATTTTAACCACGAATTTTAAGATAAAGTGAAGATATCACCTCAGCTCAGAAAAGACATTTAACCTCCTGAGCTTACCCTGGAATTTCTACCAACACCTGCATTTCAGTGCATAAATCAGATAACAAGGCTGCTGGTGGAGCTGTGCAAGGAGCACAGTGCCCCGGGTCACCATCCAAAAATGATTTGTGAACATGTTTTCAACTCTTGCTTCCCTTCTTGGTTTTCCATCAGCAGTTTTAGGTTTGGCACAGGAACAGCTGGGCTTGTTCAGCACAGAGCCAGCCTGATCCAGAGCCACCACAGACACAGACAAGGAGCAGTGTCCTGGTGTCACCAGGAGAGGGGAGCCAGCAGGTGTGGGAGAGCAGGAGAGCCAGAAAGGTGTGGAAAGCACTGCCCATGATCAAAGTGCCTGCTGGCATTCCCAGCTCCCAGGGGTGCCACATGCTGGTGGCACAGCAAGGGACACGGGGGCTGAACCAGAGGAGGGATTGGGATCTTGGTGGAGCTCACAGGTTTCCTGCTGTGCTGGAGCTTAGTTTGGAGGGGTAAATAGTCCTGTCTCATCAAAAATACATCCATCTGGCTTCTCTGTTCTTCTCCCACCTCATCCCATCTCGCTGCCTCAGCTGCACATCCTGCCCTCAGCACACACACTCCTCCTCCTCTCCCCAGCTCGGGCTGCCCAAGCCAGACTGCAATGAGAGCCTCACACTTAACTCAGACAATCAACAGCCCCTCCTTCTCCTGCTGATACCAGAGCACTCCATGTCCATGTGGTCAGTGATTATCAGCAGAGTGAGGCTCATCCTCCCTCCCCTGCATTCCTGTAGCTTATCCAGGAGGAACGAGCCAGGCTGGTCTCTGCGCTGCCTCCAGGAGCAGGTCAGGGAGCAGGGAGGGCAGAGCCAGGCTCTGGGCACTGCCTGTCCCTGTGCCAGCCACAGGACAGAGCCAGCAGCAGCAGCAGTGACACCGTGTGTGACCCAGGAGCTCGTTCCCAACCTGCTCCTCCCAGCCCAGCCGTGTCTGAAGGCACATCAGATGGCACACAACAGCAGAGCAGCCCTGGGCCAGCAGGACCTGCTGTTCCAGAAGGAGCCCAGCTGTTCTGTGCAGTTTCTGGAGCTGGCTGCCAAATCTCTTCACAGCCTGGGCTCGGGGATGAGTCCCCACACAGTTGCCATGGGTGCGAGTCAGGCCCTGTAGCTCAGCGTTCTTGAGTGTGGGATTGATGGATTTACCTGGAAACCAGGGCAGGATTGGGGTGTGGGATTTGCCTAGAACCCAGGGCAGGATTGGGGTGTACTATTTACCTACAACCCAGGGTAGGATCAGGTGTGGGGTTTACATAGAACCCAGGGCAGAATTGGGGTGTGGGATTTACATAGAACCCAGGGCAGGACTAGGGTGAACCCAGGGCAGGACTGGGGTGTGGATTTATGTAGAACCCAGGGCAGGACTGGGGTGTGGGATTTGCCTAGAACCCAGGGTAGGATCAGGGGTGGGATTTACATAGCACCCAGGGCAGGACTGGGGTGAACTCAGGGCAGGACTGGGGTGTGGGATTTACCTAGAACCCAGGGCAGGATCATCCACTCCACGATGGTGGGAGGTGGCCCCTGCATGTGGAGGTCGGTCCTGACGATGTGCTGCGACGCCAGCAGGAGCATGAACAGGAAGGTCAGGTAAGAGCCAGTGTGGCAGATAAACTTGATAAATGGCTTTTTAATGAACAGTCCCAGCCTGCTCTTGGGTGCAATCAGGTACGCCACGGACAGCACGGGGAAGAGCATTCCAATGGTGACACAGGTGAGGAGTTTCACTGCCCAGTGTTTCCGCCTCCATCCTGGAAAGCCGTCATACCACAGCGTCGCCAGCAGCTGCTGGCAGTTTGGCTGAGCAACAAACTGGGGAGGGGAACAAAAAAAGAAAGAAAGGTTACTGCTGGCTGGTACTCCACTTCTGGAACTCTGGAAACTTGGGTCTGGGGGTTTTAGTACATAGGAGTATGTGTGAAGAAAGATGGAGGATTTGGGGTGTTGTCTAAGTCCTTCTTTGCCTTCTTCTTCCTTCTTCTTCACGGTTTTGGGTGGTTTTCTGTAATTGGGTGAAAAAGGTCTGCATTGCAGGCCTTGGGTGGTCATTATTGGGTCAGAAATAGAAATAATGTAGGTGTCACCTCATTACTGGGTAATTATCACTGAAATAACCTTGGGAAGAGTTAGAGGTAAGCCATTTTACCTCATTTCTCTCACTTGCTAGTCAGAGCTCACAGCTCATGAGTCTGTAAATAGATAAGAAACAATAAACATCCAAGTCCGAACACAAACTTCGACTCCTGTGTATTAATCCCTATCCTGGCAGGGAAAAAGAAGCCAGAACCATCACACTCCACATGCACTCCCCCTCACTTATGTGTTAGAGCCCACACAGACCCTCAGATTATGTTTGGGGCTGGAAAAGCATATTTTGGATACAAAGGGGAAAAAAGGAGGGAAGTTTCACTCTTCTTTTTCTATGCAGGATTCAGGATTCCTTCTGGTGGAAGAAATCTTTTTCTACTTGCAGCATCCTCATGTGGAGCAGCCACTCACCACACACTCAGCCTCGTGCAAAAGCAGCACCACGAGAATTACTACAAGCTGTTCCTCTCCCCATGTGTTGGAGCACGTTCCTTTTCACAATGTTTCAGGTTTCGACCGCCTCGAACAACTCACTGTCAGCGTCTTAAATGAAAGTGACTGAAAGATGAGGCAGGAGGGAAAAGGTGCAAAGCTCTGAGAGTGTGTGTGAGAGGGAGAACGTCTCCCAGAGTGTGTGGGGTGCTGCAGTGTGTGTGTGGGCTGGGCTGGAATGAGACAGCAGACAGCAGCGTCAGGTGTGGCCAGGTGACATCTGGTGGGAAGCAGGACAGCACATCTGGAGCCCTGCCTCGCTGCTCAGGAAGAGAAGTGCAGTGATGCACCCCACACCCCCCAGCAGGTGTTTCCAAATAGGGAAAGAGTTTCAGTTTACCTTTAGACATTTTAGGAAGTTTAGCTAGAAATTTCTGTGGTTTTCTCTTATGTAAGTGGCTCAGGGCCAGCACAGGAGCACGGACTGGGCTCCGAGAGTGTAACTCAAAACCTCTTGGTGATCTTATTGGCAGCAGGCCAGATTATCCCTCCTAAAACATTCAGTATTTAGGAAGAAGCACGAAGGAACTAAGGGGCTTTTTGGAGTGTTTTGGGAAGGTGTCAGAGGTTTCTCAAACACCTGTGCGCGGCTTATCTTTTGTTTTCTGTAACATTTGTTATTTTGCTATTTTTCTTTATTAAACCTTTTGCTTTACAAAACACCTCTGAAGAGCAGTCTCGCTAATTAAATTTAGCCACTTCTCTGCAAAGGCTGGACCCTCAGAGACTGATAGATTAGCACGTGGTTTATAAGACTCTGACCACATGAGAACCTGCATCAGAGAAGCAGCTGTAAAACTCGAGGGATTGAGCAGAGACCAAAAGGAATCTTTGATCACTGGCAGAAGAAGCAGCATTTGACAGTTTGTTTTCACTCTGTAAAAAGTAGCATCCTGATGGTGATTTAGGGCATCTCACCCAGGCCACACCTCATGTGCTCAGGGTGAAACTCCTTCGGGATGCTCTGGTACCAAACAGCCTTTGGGATTTCAAACCAAGCCATATTATTATAGCCAAACCAAGATCTTCCTGCTCAGTGCCACAAGACTTCAGGTTCCTGATTACACCTGGACAGTCCCGTGGTTTTCAAGGCTTTCCAGACCCAGAACTAACCAGAGACGTCTGCAAGACCAAGACAACTCTGTTCTTCTTCAAAAATCTTTACCCACACCAAATCTTTTAAATATTCATTCACCACAAAAGCTGCCCGGTACTGGGAGGACTTTCAAGCACAGTTCTCAGAGTGCTCTGAACAAGCAGAGCACTGTCATTGCCATGTCCAAAATGACTAAACCAAGGTCAAACAAAAGGGAAAATTAGTTGCCCATTCTGATGAAGTCATTCACTTCTGTAAGTATTTTTAGATTTTGGTGATGTATTTTATATGTCTTAACAGGCTGTTTATATCAGAATCAGACCATTTTTGGACTGGGTAATTCAAATATAAGGAATGACCCAAACTAGAACTGAAAATAAGCTCTCCAAGGGAACTATGTGGCATTTATGAAGCTGGATTTTAATGTGTTATTACAACAATAAGCTTCTGATGACTTCTGCATTGGCCCCTAACAGATGACACTCTGCTCCAGAGGGCTTAGGAAAATAATATCAGAAGAGCGTGTGCTTTGGAATCAACCAGCACATGTAGGCAGCTGGAAGTGGGCAGTAGCTCATGGGGTGATGGTCTCCAGAGAAAGCCAAAATGAGAAAATATTATTGTAAAATTCCATGTTTGGGGACAGTGATCATAAAATCACAGAATCCCAGAATGGTTTGGATTGGAAGGGACCTTAAAGCTCATTTATTTCCACCCTCTGCCGTGGGCAGGGACACCTCCCACTGTCCCAGGTTGCTCCAAGCCCTGTCCAGCCTGGCCTTGGACACTTCCAGGGATCCAGGGGCAGCCACAGCTGCTCTGGGCAGGCAAGAGAAACAATTCTACAGAAACTGGAAAACCACCAAGCATCGATTGATGTTTGGCTGTGCTTTAACTCTGATTTCAGAAGGGTCAGCACTTTGTGTTTCAAACCTGGAAGAAACAGAAGGTTACAGTGCTCTGTTTTCTCAAGATCCCGATCAGGAGCTGTTACTGGATGTGTTCTGCAGTGACTCACAGGGCAAGAGATGCTGCTGCTTCTCTGAGATGAGGCAAAACTTTTTTTTTTAATTTTTTTTTTTTTCAGGGAGAAAATGTTATAAACACGTTTTCTCTTTATCACATATGATAGAAAGCTCTGAGGGGAGAATAAAACTGTTTTTCCCTTGAGTCAAAGTCAAAGTCATTTGAGAAATCAAATGACTATATGTTCTTCTGGTTGCTGTGCAACTTGCAAGCATCTTAAAAGTGCCTCTCCTCTGCCTAATAGCTCATTTCTAAAATCTGCTTTCTCAGTTGTATCTGATGTTAGTTCTTCAAATGGAGACAAATTCACACATCATGAAAGAGCAGCTTTAAAGAGCAGATTGGCAAAAGGGAATGGAAATGGAAAAAGCCATTAAATTTTCCAATCAAGCTGGTCTCAACCTCAATGAGAATTGCCCAAGGGAAATTTAAGCACGCCACACAAAGAGACTCCCTAATGTCATAAACCACCAAATGCCGTGTTTATTAAAGGTAAGGCCAAGCACTTACCAAAGTAGACTTTTACTAACTTGTATTAGTCCAACTTATTAATCACAGATTTAAATCTGTAAGCACTGATACTTTTATCTCCAGTAGTGCAGTTGGCTAAAAACCAAAAGTTCCAGTGTGCAGAAACACTGGAATTCTGAATTCTGGTGAAGAAGCAAACTAAGCCACTTGTGTGCTGCCTAAAGAATTTATTGGTTTTTTGGTGAGTTTGCTTCTAGGTGCTGTTAACTAAAATAAACCCCCAGATTCACTGACCAGACTAAAGCACTGAATGCTCAACTTATTAAAGATTTTCTAGGAGTCACAGTGTTAAATCAATGCACACAAAATACAAAAATATATTCTTTGCGGTGTGGAGTACCAATGAAACTCTGATAATATTGTGGAACTTTTGTTCTCCTCCATCATTTCAAATTTCTCCATAAAGTTAAGGAAATTTCTACTTCGTAAATAGCACTGGAAAAATAGAACTGGAAAAGCAACTTGACATCTTCAACACTTCTTATACCAAGGCCTTTCCTGAGTGAAAGTTAATTTTCCACATAAGTAACCCCAAACGTGTTTTTTTCCCCATTTTTGCAAAGCCTTTCATGTGCCAGAGACTGAAATAGTTCCTGTGTATATCACAGCCTTTTATCATTTCACATGAATGTACCGTGTGTGACAGGATTTGGCATCAGTTAAAGTCTCTGCACAACGAAAAGCAGGAAAAAAAAATTGCATTTTGTCCCAGTTTTGTGCATGGTCCAGAGTCAGAGGCAGATGAACTGCACCAGAGGCTCTGCTGAGAGAACATACGACTCTCAAACACTATTTCTCCAACGCCTGACAAGCATTTTATCCAAGGGCTGCTGCGTTACAGGAGCCTCCAGTCTCCACCACAAACAGCAGCACAAGACATCACCCCACACACAGGAGGGAGAATGTTCTGACAGCTGCATTAGTGAAAAGAAATGTCACCAAGAGGTGGCATTTCTGCTCAGTTCAGTGAATGTAGGAGCTAAACATCTGATGCTGTGTAGGGTTTTGCTGGGGTAGAGTTAATTTTCCTTACAGCAGCTGGGTTTGGGTTTGTGCAGGAAACAGGGTTGATAGCACAGGGATGTTGGATTCTCACTGAGCAGGGATTACACGCAGCCAGGGCCTTTCCTGCTCCTCAAGGCACGAGGATTTGGGGGGACACAGCCAGGACAGCTGACCCCAGCTGACCACAGAGATATCCCAGACCACACAGCATCACCCTCAGCACATAAAGCTGGGGAGGAGGAGGAAGGGGGGACATTCTGAGCTTGCCTTCCCAAGTCACTGTGACACCTGATGGAGCCCTGGGGGTGGCTGAGCTTCTGCCTGCCCATGGGGAAGCAGTGAATGAATTCCTTGTTTTGCTTTGCTTGCACACATGGCTTTTGCTGCACCTGCTCAAACTGTCTTTATCTCAGCCCACGGGTTTTCTCACTCTTCCCTTCCAGTTCTCTCCCTCATCCCACCCGCAGGAGTGGGCGAGTGGCTCCTGGGGCTGAGCTGCTGCCTGGGGTTAAATCACCACAGAAGCACTGAAGCCTGTGGGGGTACAAAACATTGTCCAGGGTGGTCCCCACCTGCAGATGCATTTCTGGAGGAGCTAATCCCAAAAACAATCTCCTTGCCCATCACCTGTTGAGCAGAACCTGTCCCTAGCTGAAGATCCAGTTCACAGGGAGATAAGATGCAGCTCAGAGTCCCTCCTTGTGAGCACAACACCCTGTGATACTGTGAGCAAGGTGCTCGGTCTCCTGGCTCTTGAAAATGGGGACAAATATCTTTGCCTTTCCAAGAAATGAGATCAGCAACTCCAGTCATAGTTGGGAAGCACTCTAGAGATTACTGCAGTACAAAGTCTTTTATGTTCTCTTTTTTCTCCTCTCAGCCTTGCCAGGGTCTTTGTATAACATTTGGCTTGCAGGTGGATTGTGCTATTAGAGAATTTCATTTTCCATGTTCATCATACTCATTGCCACCTAATCCAATACCAAGGGGGATATTTTTAAGGGGGAAAAAAAGCAGCTGCTGGATGGAGTGTCTTTTCCTTAATAAAACTAATCTTTACTGATATTTTTAAGTCGCCTAAATTCCACTTCTCGGGAATTAAATGCTGTCTGCATGCCGTCAAACACAGAAATGATGTTCCACCCCACTCCCCTCATCTGTGGGGAAATCCCTGATCTCTGGCAGTCATAAGTAACTTAGGATCAGACACAGATGGGTTGAGATGTGAATGCCTCGGGGAGCAACAGAAATAGCTCCCTGATAGACATCACAGGGGCTGAGCACAGCATCCCTCTGCCTTTATTCTGATTATCCTGACTGCTGCCAACAGCCTCTGGTTTGGAGTTTGTTGGAGTTCCTGTCTGTGCTCTCGCTGCGGATGGTGAGGGCGAACGCTCTTCATAGATCAATAACCACTAATTTGGGACTGCAGAGCTCTGTCTTAATTAGCAGGACCCAGTTCTTCTATCAATCAGCTCCAGCAGCTCCCAGGGAGATCACCAGTGAGAGCCAAACACGGCCTGGGAGCCATGAAATTACCTTTGGTCCCCTCCTTTCCAGAGGTCAGAACTCGCCACCACCACTGTAGCCCAGAGCATCTCAAACCTACCAGGCTACTGGATAATACTGTGTGGTGCTGCCCTCCACGATTAAAGCTGTTTAGGCTTTGGAAAGGCACATTTCCTCAGGAGCAGAGCTAGATTTTGCAGCCTGTGTGCTGTGTCTGATGCAGCAGTGAATCTTAGAGAGGTCTGTGAAGAATGCAGATTTCTGTGAAAAGGAGAAATGCCGTTGCCTTCTTCCACTCAAGCAGCATCACACATTTCTGGGGCCACACCAACCCCTCTGCCTCCATTTTTACCAAGAGCAAGATCCTCTGAGGAAGAACAGAAATGTGGTGGATTGCTCTTAAGGGAAATTCCAGTGGGCAACAGTCAAAGAGCCTCATTTCTAAATTAGCCCAAGACAGGAGAGAGAAACTCTGTGTGGCCTAATTTGATGCCTGCAAGCAGAGAAGCCAGTGAGCCCTGTGAGACCACATGTTCTAGAGAAGAAATGCCAGCCTCCTCAAGTTTGTAGTGTTGCAAACAGTGAGATGAATAAGAAAACCCTTTTTTTTTTCTTTTTTTTCTTTTTTTTTTTTTGTAGCACATTTCTTTTTAAAGTTCAACCTTGTTAATGACTGCAAAGTTATTTACATTCTGCAGCCGAAGTGTGAGCTGCAGAGGGTAAACACCTAATGGCTGTTCATCCTGTTAATTAAGTACTTTCTGCAAGAGGAAGAAAAAAAAAAGGAGAAATGAGACAAAGTAGTTGGAGGGGAGGGCTGTGTAACATGGGGGAAAGGGACTACACAACTCAATGTTCCTCATCAGACACTTCCAAGACATCACAGGGGTTTTTTTTGCAGGATGAATATCCGATCAAAAACACAGCTGTGAGCAGCAGCACTGATGAAAATCCAAGTGGCAGCATTCCTGCCATGGAGATCACACTGAGCTGGACCAGCGCTTGGAGAAAACCAGGTGCTACCCAAACTGCTCAAACCCTCAGCTGGTGAATAAAACAAACTCCAGATCCTCCACAGATGAACATATGGCCTCAAATTAGACAGGAATTTAGTTTAATCTGTTCTTAAAATATTTTAAATTATGATGACACATGAATCTTAACTAAAGGTCTCCTATCCATAATAGATCTCTCTGGTGGTAGCAGACATGAACTCAGCTTAAGTGGTGGCAATTGGAAATTCAGCAGTGAGGTGAATGCTGACAAAAGGAAAGGGTGAATAACCTCTAAAATCCTGCCACTGTTCCATCAAAATTCATGGCTTTAACACCTTCAAGTTGGATTGGCTTAAATATTTAAATTAAAAGGTCCCACATATCCTAGGACAAAGACAGATGCTTGCAAATCCTGGATACCTTCCCATGGAAGAAGCAATTATAAAGTCTTTAAGCTTGAAATTAAATCCACCTCTACCCAGGAGTGCTTAAATGTGTGTTTAGCTGTAGGTTTGTATTTATGGCCTGTGTCAGCAGGATTTAGGTGCATTAAATTTTGCACTGAATCAAGGCAAGGTGCTGACTGCTGCTCCTGGGGCAGACACCCCAGCAGAACAGGCTCCAGACCCTGAGCAAGAGCCCAACAGAACCACAACTTTGCAGCATTTATCCAAGCAGACAGCAGACTACAGTTGATAAATAAATAAATTCCTGAGGGATATATCCCAGTATACAGTTCTCCTACAAAGATGCAGGAGGTCTGGGCTGGGTTTCCAAAGGCAGAGTGCTGGAGGGCTGAATATGAGCAATACACCCCACAGGGAGTTAATTCCCTACACATGCCTGGGTCCCAAGAGCTGATCAGGGAATATGGGACACAGAAGCACCGGGAAAACACTAAAAACTGTTTAGAGACGAATCTATCAGCATTTCCTGAGTGCTCTTTCAGGCAGCACTTCAGGAGTTACAGATTTTGGAAGTGAATACTGGCAGCTCTCAGGGGCTTCAGCAGAAGTGGGGAAGGTATTGACTTTTAAGTAAAAGGCTGGGCTCATTCCCTCTAGTGAATTACTAACATTTACATTAAATAAGTGATAAGTAAAGCAAACACGAAAATTTTAAAAGCCATTCAGGAGTATTTTTAAATACATACCTACTTTACCCGGTTAGTGTTAATAAAAAGTCCCAAAATTGGTTTTCCTTTGCTTCCTTTCTGACCTCAGACACATTCACGCCGAAACTGTGTGATTTTGGATTCCTTTTCCTTCCTGCCTTACCTTCTCCTGAATGAGTAAATTTACTCCAATATCCACAAAAGAGCAGACTAGCACACTGCAAACACTTCTCACCTCCCTGGGAACCTCCAAAGGCTGCTCCTGCTCCTGGGTTGTATCACCCTGGCAGAACATAAGCTTTGCTGAGGGAGGTTTACTCAGCCAGCTGGGGTTTGGAGAAAATAAGAACAAAAACTGCAGTCACAGCTTTTAAATGTCTGTCTGCACAGGAGCTCGGTTTGGGGGCTGTCATGACAAACCCACCTATTCATCTCACTTCTCCTGGAGCCACCTGTGAGGTGGTGATGGACCCGATTTGTACGTGAGGTGAGAGGAGTGACAGACTCGGTTCTTTTCTGAATGGAGGTTCATAACTCGCTTCTCTAAGCCACAGGAGTGAAGCTGAAATTCCCAGAAATCAGGTAAATAACAATGATCACTTCTACGTCCAAATGACAGAATCCTTACCCACAGTTTTCCCCCAGAGTTTATTACCTCAGAGTGTCACTCAAAGTATGAAATAACATGATTTACTCTCCTCCACTGACATAAAGCTGACTCTAAGTACACTTCAGCCCTTCAGATGTGGGAACACTGAACACTTGGCTGTTACAACACACGAGGCATCACTTCTCCTCTCCAGTTCCTGTTGTCTATAGAACGCCCATCAATCATGTCCTGTACTTTGGCTTTGGCTTCCCAAGCCTCTTCTCTGGCTGGCAAGAAGACTGATGAGAAACATGAAGTTAAGGGAACTGTCAAACTCACTAAATCACTCTTGAATGCTGTTAAAACAGCGGCAACCTCCTCAGCTTTCAACATATTTCCTGTCTTTGTCCAGGAGATCATTAAGTAAGAGGCACAAGACACCAGAAATGACTTAAAGAATGATCCTGGCATTTTCTGCCCGCCGCACATCACCATAACGCAATCCAAGTCCTTGTCCTTGACCTACATACCAGTCTTAGGGTGCTTTTTCCAAATCGGTGCATGACAAGATTAGTCAGAGATGATTCTGCTGTCAACAGACAGTGTTGTGCAGTTCTGTTCCGTGACAGCTGCAATATGTGGCTAACCTTCATCAAGTGAGAACATTTCGGCGTTACGTGAACGATGTACCAAATAATGCTCTTCCCTCAAATAAACATTCCAGTCCGCTTTGTCAAAGCAGTCAACCATCAGATCCCTCTGGGTATTATTTCTTCTTCCAAGTTCGCAGAGGAGTTAAGGTTTTAAGTGCCACTTGTCCTGATTTTTTGTAACGCGACGACGCAGCTGTACAGGTTAAATTTCTGTGACAATTTCCCAGGCTGAACAAAGAGATCTGGCAACTGCACAAGTCTGTAGAGGAGGGGCTCTGAGTCATGCACCACCAGAGATCAGCAGGGATGGCTCTTTTAAGGGTGCAAATATAGATGAGTCTCCCCCACCTGCCACCCCAAACTCTGCCTCTGAGGCTGCTGAGAACAGCTCAGTTAGTGCCACGTTCACACAAGATTTTCTAAGGGGGTCAAGTGCTGCTGGGGTGGAGTTCGAGAGCAAACAGCTTCATCCAGCACAGGCCACTGCTCACACACCAGATGGGAACACTGCTGCAGACAACAATGAACAAATGAGAGGATGGCTGTTGGAAAGGGGAAGGTCACATTTGGACACTCAGGGCTTTTGAAATCCCTGAATTTACGTTCAGGTGCGTGGCACAAACCTGAACGCCATCCTCACCACGCCATCCTCACCACGGAACACACCAAGAAATGTGGGTGTCCCAGGTCACCAGAAACCAAGAAAAGCTTCCACAAGGAGCAGCTCTGCTTCCCTCACCTAGTCCTAATAAAGACCCTTTTCACGACCTGATTTCCTTCTAGAAATCTGGATGTAAAAGCCTCTTTATTACTCTTCTGAGCTCTACTCAAGCAAGGCTTTTCATTGTGCCTTTAAAGAGCACAATACAAATATTCAGCCCTGTATCATTATTCCTCCAGGCAGTATGGCAAGAAAACAGACAAACCCACAGGAGAATAACTGAGCTCTGCCTGTGAGCAAAGACAGATCTGTGGCCATCCATCAAGACACCTGAATGGCTTTCAAAACGGGTAAACAAGGAGCTTTGATTTTCACAGGCCTCGCACTTCATTCCTCATGCATCTCTGATATTTTTATAAGCTCTTTTTATACACTAAGTGAAGTGCCCTCAGAAATTTCCCAGGTTTATGCATGCTCCCTGGAGAGGGATGCTGTGCTTCTGACTGCAGCCACACAGTTGACAAGAGTCAAGACACAGAGGGGAAAATATGCGGCATGGCAGGAATGATTATTCATTCACTTCAGAGCTGCATCTCAGGAGGTGCTTGTCTATGTAAATGTCCTGGAAAAAAAATTAAAAAAATAAAAAAAAGGACTGAAGCTGTTGAAGTGTCATCCTGAAGAGAAAAACGGCAAAGAACACTTGTTTTTAAATTAGAAAAGCAAACAATTCTACGTCTGTCCTTTCCTGCCATTTGATTAGAGCACGGTGAGGAAGAGAGATGGAGGTTAAGGGTTTCTGAGGAGGAATTTCTCTGTGCACTCCTTTGATCTAATTCTGTGGAAGTGCTAAGCAATGGAGTCACAGATAAAATAATGTTTTGTTTTTTTTTCTGAGTGCCTTGCACTGTGTAGACTTCTTATAGAACATAAACTAAACCTGCCCAGCTATTTGCCAGCACCAGGAAAATGCATTAAAACCCCCACTACTGTGATGTTTCGCTTCATTTTAGAGATGTGAATGACCTGTGATGGAGAGCAGGAAAGCAGGAATAAGCTGGATTTGTATTGCTGTTCTTGTGGCTCAGCAGAATGTTAAATATGAGCAGGAATCTGCCCTCTTAGACCTGACTCACTGCTACACCATGGTTGTTTTACATTATTGGCAAAGTAAAAAAAACAACTTTAAGGACATCAAAATTCTCTTTGCATGCTGCCTCTGCTCTGATTCCCTAACCCAGCCACACACCCTGGATACACAACTGTGCTTTCCGAGACTGGCAGCACCCTAAGAGATGACTTTTCCCCATCTTTTCTTAGAAATGCAAACAAATTAACAAATGCAGAGCTAATTTGGTGCCAGGAGAGCGCAGTGAAGAGTGATCCTCAACAGCTGAGCTGTGCCTTTTCCTATTAGGCCCTCAGTACTCTTTCTCCTTCCAAAATTAGTCAGGAACAAAAGAACTAGAAAAGTAATGATATGAAGACAAATGCTACACACTACAGAGCGTTTATGAAAAGCCTGCTGGTCTCTTAGACCTTAATTACTGCGATTCTTGGAAAATAATTTCTTAAACAGTGGACTGAGAGAACTGATGTGTCTAACTCATTGTGTTCCACAGTGTTTAGTGCTGTCCTCATTTTTCCCTCAGATTTTGTGACTGCCGTGTGAACAGATATCACAACTGTTAAGTCCTTCCCATCTCCTAGAGAAATGATCACAGTGACTTGAAACTGAGGAACACAACCATTCTACACTTCATATGAGAAGGGAGAGGGAGCTTGAGAACATTGCACAGCGTGTTTTTTACCATTTACTGCAATAAAATATACTACAAAGCTACCTTAGGGCACATTTTAATCTTTCTTGTGTAATTGATTTTTTTTTTCCCCCTCTGTGTAAACAGTAATTTACCTTCTAGGATTTACGAGCTTATTAAAAACAGGAAAAGCAACAAATTTATTCTCCATTGTTTTGGCCCTCCTCCAAAGAAGAACGGTCTTCTTCCTCATGAGCAACACGTTTCTCAGTTTATAAAATATTTAGCACGTGTCATGTTTGGGAGTAATCAAAACTTGGACCTCCCAAGGGGTTTTTTTTGGGAAAACAAACAAACAAAACCAAAAAAAAACCAAAATGAACAAACAAACCAACGCCCACCATAATAGGAGATTTTTCTAGCCTTTGTAAAGACAAAGATCTCTTCACCCATCTCTCCTTAACAGCTTCTCTGAAAAGACTCTTGAAGTTGACCTTATCTGCCCGAAATGGAATCATTTCATATTTTGGTGAGAAATTTTCAGGTTTATTTCGCTCACAAAGAAAAAAAGCTGCAGGAAATTTGCCTGAAATCAATATGAAATGACGTATTCTTTGTGCTGAACATAAAGATTTAACAACTGCAGTAACAATTGACACCCCAGAAAATAACCAAAGTCCACGTTGGATTCTTCTCTTAGGCTACTAGAGATTTGACTTTTGTCTTTGTCAACGTTAAGGTGTAAAAAGCTTCTCCATCCAATCCAATCCAATCCAATCCAATCCAATCCAATCCCATTTAACGTTAAGACATAAAATGCTTCAGCAGAACAAGATGATCCACTTTTCAAAGCCTGCTGTTTTTCTCCGCAGAACTGTCTTTCATGAAAACCAAACCCTCTTCTATTTCCCTTCCTGTCCCCACAAAAATCCTCTCAGTCTGATACTCTTCAGTCAGGATTAAAAAAAAAAACATTTCTCAGCGTCTCCCTGGCAAAGGTTCCTTCCCGTTTTTTTTTCAGAAGCTGGCAAGGATGTTTGTATCTTGCTTGATGTTTTGTGTTGTGCTAATTACCATGATAAGATGGGCTAATTATTATGATAAGAAAACCCCAGCCACCCCTGCAGGATGCTTCAGGGTTTTTGTGAATAACCAGGTGGGATGATAGGGCTCAGTAGCTGCTTTCCCAGCCTCATTCATTCTGCCCCTGCCCACCAGTATTCCACCTGAAAACAGCACTGACTTTGGCTGGCAACACAGAGCATATTTGCTATCATTTTTAGGCTGGAACTGTCATGAATATGTCACAAAACATGGAATTTGTCCATATGCTTGGAATTCAGTCAAATACGCCTAAGAAAGAAAAAAAAAAAAAAAAAAAAGGAAGAAAAAAACTGTTAAGAAAGCAGGCAACGATTAAAAAATTCAAAATGGAAAAGCTTCAGGACTGTTCAGCACCACGTTTCAAACACAGTGAGCTTCTTCAGACTTGCAGTTTTGAGTGTGAACACAAGGTAAGAGCAGCCACAGATTGGCACATGGAAGTCACCAGTGACACAGTGGGACCAGCAGTGCTGGGGGAACCTGCAGCTCCTGCCTGCAGAGTCCGGGCCTGTGGAAAAACAGAAGGAGAATCTCTGCTCCTTCTTGGATTCAATGAACATTGACCTGATTACCTGGCTTGCCCTTCTCCAGAGCAACTCTCCACTGCTTGTCCGTGTCCCTAAAGCACTTATGGTGTTACCCAACCCTGTCACAGAGCACAAAACACAACCTGACACGACACCAGTGAGCTGACACTCCCCTGGAGCAGCCCAGGAAGAGCAGGAAGCTGCCAGGTGCTGGATCCCAGGATGTTTGAGGCTTTGGCACGGAGGGTCTGGCACTGGGGGGGCACAGCAGCCCAAAGGGATGAAAGGAAATCTGCATCTTTAACCTCCTGGCTGTTTGTTCCTCAGGTGACACCTGCAGCCCTTCAGGGAGGGGAAATGGATCACACCATGCTGGGTCAGTGTTGGATGTGGGGAAGACAGTGAAAAGAGGAATGGGACAGGATCTTCTGCCACTCAGGTGACCCTCCAGACACAGAAGAACGTAATGCACATTGAAATTCTGTTCCTCAACCAAGCAACTAAATTCCTCCTTCAGATAACCTGGAACACCGCTGGCCAACAGCAATACATCATCTCCTAAATTCTGTCTGGATTTGGAAAGAGAGAGGAAATCCAGAGCCAACTAATGAAACTGTTGTCAGCATTCTCCTGGGGTTCGTGGCCTTTATTGAATCAACTTATAAATCTGTGGATTTGCAGGGCTTCTGAAAGGCTCTGTGCCCTTTAGCTGAAGTATGGCTTTCCCCTCTGCAGCCACGGGCAGGAGTTTGGATTTCTGGGAATTGCTTCTCAGTTCCTAAAGCACAGATGGGTCAAGGACCCAGGATCAAGAGGTGTCACAGGTATGAAGAAATATTTGCACCACATGAGTGTTTCCAGAAAACTGCTGGCACCTTGGAGACCTGGGACTCTGGGAGTGCTCCCAAACCTCTCCTGCTCCCCTTAGCTTCTGTCACATTTCAAGTTAGTGCTGAATGGGTGCTTGGAAGTGCTTGGTGGTGCAGGGAGTGAACTGTGTGCTGTTTAACAACTGTGTGCTGTATTATTTCCTGCACTCCATGAGGGAGCCAGTCTTCTTCAGGAGCCAGGCAACCCCTTCTAGCTTTGGGTTCCTGCACAAAAGCAGCCACTGGGAAAAGCTTTCAGACCTGGAAATGTCTGAAGGCTGTTCTTTGCAGGGGCATGGGTTACAAGGAGATGGGATTCAAGTAGCTTTGAGACAGAAATGATTGGTGCTGTAGAAGCCACAGCCCACTGCAGCAAGTCCCAGTCCTGTTGCCCTCAAGTGTTGTCAGATTCACACTGTCACCAAGGTGCCCTGAGCCCCCCGGTTTGGGACTAACCCATGTGCACATCAGAAAACCCCACCTGAGAGCCAGCACTGAACAAACCCACAGCAACTCCAGAAACGGATTATTTTACCCAATACCCTCACATTTAGGCGACCCTTACCTCTTTCTGGTGATACTTTATTGCTACCTTTAGCTTCGCCAAATCGTGACACTTTTGGGGATCCAGCTCCTCGCTTTGATCATCCCTGTGATTGAGGATGATCTCCAGCTCCCGGGAACTCCGGGCTTGGTCCAAAAGGTCCTTAGCAAAACGCTTGCACTGCTGTGAGAGCTCCTCATACTCAGCCTTGAACTCGTTTTCCACCTTGCTCAGCTCCTTCAGCTCCCAGCCCAGGCGGAAGGCGGTCAGGATGGGATCCTCGCTCGATAAGGCAATCAAGGAAGGGCTGGCTAAGGCTTTGTAGATGTTCAGCCTCGACCTGGAGTGCCTCAGGCTGTCCACCTCGGAGCTGGAGACACACTCCACGCAGTTGCACCTGATCTGGTGTGGGCGTGGGATGGTCACCCGCCTCTGGACCAGCAGTTTGATGATCTCGTAGTTGTTGGTGTGAGCCGCCAGCATGATCGGGGTGATGTCCGGGGTGAACTCCGAGAACTGCGTGTCCATCATCAGCGTGGGGACCTGCATGGAGGGATAAACCACAAGGGCAAGAAGTCACACCTCACGTGGAGCAGCACAATTCAGAAGCCCCTCTGTGGCAGCTGACAGTGGTCAGGACATGGATTCTCAGGCTTCAGGCAGAAGCTTGAAGCCTGTGGGAAAGCTAAGGACAAACTCACTCAGTCTGACCTGGGAAACTGATGGTGTTTTACACCACAACAACACAGACTCCAAGATTCAGAAGGCTGAAAATGACTCCTTTATTGTTGGGATGTGTCTCTCTTTTTATGTTATTTTACACAGACCAATCTGATTGGTGAAACAAAGGCAAAACCTCTTCACTCACATTGGTCAGACCAGAGGGACATCAAGAAGAAGTCCCTCCTAAGAAAAAAAATTAATAACAAAAATACAGTTACAAAAACATCTCTCCTGTTTACAAAAAATTCCCTGAAAAAAAAAAATTTCAAAAAACCAAAACAACTCAGGCTTGGAACCAGGGCTACATAAATCATAAGGAGAAACCCAAAAAAATCCTTGTAGATCTCCTCCTCCTGACACCTGGTGTTTTTCCAACTTGTTTACTGGTAGAGGTGTTTACAAAAAGGTGGTGCCCTAAAGGACCAATCCAATTTGTTGTACTGAAACACTGTATTAAAAAAAAAAAAAAAAGAAAGGAAAAAGAAAAAACAACTTTGTAAAAACTTTGCTCTAAGCCCTCTGAAGAAATCAGAGTTCTAGGTGTCCTTACATGAGCTGTCCTGAATTGTAACAATAGTCCCTCCTTCATACTTTTGGAGTGATGTCATAACCAAACGGGTTTTTGTGACACTCTCTCTGATTTAAATGCTGTTGTAGGCAGCCTGATCCACACACTGCTATTCTGGCAAAACTGTTTTCCCTCAAATCCTGCAAATCTGCCTCCTGACCACTCCTTCCCAGTCTGGTGTAAAAGTCAGTCCCATCCCCATCCAAATGCCTCATCTGTGAATCTGGTCCAAAATGGGTATTGGCTCATNAAAAAAAAAAAAAAAAAAAAAAAAAGGGGGGGGGGGGGGGGGGGGGGGAAAGGAAGAAAAAAGGCCCAGGTAATTACACAAAAAGAAAGAAAAGTCTAGAAAAGAGTGAACACTGAATAGACATTATCTGCACTATAAACACATTATTTGCAAATATTTCCAAAAACATAAGCACATTATTTGCACATTGTTTGCAAATATTATTTGCAAATAAACACATTATTTTCACTGTGTATCTGCACCAGCAGGCCAAGACAAATGCCACACACAGATCCTGCACACACCAAACCCTGGCCTTCAGCTGGGCAAAACTCTTCTTCGCTTTTGCCTCAAGTTTTTATTTGAAAATATTTCTCAGTGTAAGGATACATTACATAACTGCCCTCGGAACAGACTTGTGGGTTGTTTTTTTTTTTTTAAAAAAACGGATTTGAAAAAAAATTAAATGTAAAATT
The DNA here is from genome assembly GCA_013397395.1 of Sinosuthora webbiana. NCBI lineage: Eukaryota > Metazoa > Chordata > Aves > Passeriformes > Sylviidae > Sinosuthora > Sinosuthora webbiana. The sequence continues at coordinate 519,839 of VXBN01001441.1, read as the reverse complement.
AATGAGCCATAGCCCACTACAAATAAGCCACTCCAGGGTGTGCATTATCCAGCGACTGCTGCACTTCTCAAAAGATGAGCTTAATGCACACCCTGTTGTGTCTTATTACTATATGCAGAGTGCAAAATTAGATGGGAACGCTCTTACATCACAAGCACCCAGTGTGTCTCCATTTGCAGGCAGGCAGCTCCCTTTGTTGTGTGTTAATCACTACTCAGACACTCTGTTCTCCCCTGCCCACCACCCCTGCCCCGGCACATCCTGCGGCTCCAGGGGGCACGGCTGGGTTGGGGCGACGCTGGGTCAGCTTCCCTTGGCAAATATCAAAGGTGTACGGGAGAAACTGCTGCCAGAGAGTCCTAATGGCAGGAAACCTTCCTCAGCCTGCCTCCATCTGTGCCAGTTCTGGCTTCTTTTCTTTCCTTACCAAGGTCAGGATGAATAATACACGGGAAACGTAGATTCCGCGTTCGGGCTTGGATGTTTATTATTTCTTATCTATTTACAGACTCATTCTCTAACTAGCAAGTGAGAGAAATGAGGTAAAATGGCTTACCTCTAACTCTTTCCAAGGTTATTTAAGTGCTAATTACCCAATAACGAGGTGACACCTCTATTATTTATATTTCTGACTCAATAATGACCACAATTATTTAATCTTTTTCACCCAATTACAGAAAACCCCCCAAACCCATGAAGAAGGAGGAAGAAGAAGGTGAAGAAGAAGGACCTAGACAACACCTTCAATCCTCCATCTTGACTCACATGTATTACTCTATACTAAAACCCCAAAATCTAAGTTTCCAGCATTCCAAGATAAATCCAAATGCAAAGCAGTGATGGAGGAGCATGAGGTAAGAAATCCCTCTGCATTTTACACCTGAGGCTGGGTGATGAGACCTCCAGCCTCAGTTCCCTGGGAGTTAAGAGCCTGCAGAGCCAAAGCTGATCAATAAATCTTTACACACAGGAGCTGTTCATGCCAGACAACACACTGCCAAAGGTGCTCACCACCCTGAGGTGCAGGGTCAGTCATGGGAGCAGGGCTCAGTGGGTGGCTGCAGGGATTTTGGGGAACAAACCTGCTCCCCTTCATGTGGCACATGAGGATTTAAATCCCTGGCAGGCACGAAGGTGTGGAGAGGCTTTGCTAAGCTCAGCTGGTCCCCTCAGAGGCAGGAGGGAGAGAAAACAGTCCTGAGGATTTGCTGTGGGTCGTGGAGGGCTTGGTGTCTCTTAGCAAAGGTTGGAGAAATGTATTTTAAGCTATCCAGGAACAAATGGCTGAAAGCAGCTCTCTGTGCAAGGTCTTGCACTCTCTTCCTTTCCCTTTGCTTAGCTCGTTTAGGTAGTTTGTTAAATGTCAAGAGAAAGGTGTGGGCTTTTTTTCTCTTTCTTAGAAGCTTTTTTTTTTTTTTTTTTTTAAGACCTGATGCTCGAATATAACTGCATTTATCTCTCTTCCTGCCCTTTTTCAATCAGTGACTGGCTGCTGTATTCAGAGCCTGTGCCTCAAAGGAAGAACACTTTTCCTCCTCTATCACTTCTATTACTGTCAAGTTTAATCTTGTTTTTCTGTATGGAAGTTATTGTACCCAGGGCTGCAAAAAGGATTTTCAGCTTTACACAGATGAGGAATTCATGTTGCTGGAATATGAAATGGGAGCTCGAGGAGAAGGTAGTGATGTTACAGGTGGGGATAGTGCTAATCCTGTCTGCTCCAGAGGCTTTCTAAATCTGGATCTGGGGCACTCAAAATGGCTTTCCCAAGGTTTGGGATGGAATGAAGTGATCTCTCATCCCTTATTCTGGCTCCTACCACAAGCCCTCACCCCCAAAACAGAGCAATGCCTCATGAGGGCTCGAGCAGGGGTAGGGAAGGTGTTTTCCTGGGCAGCTCACAGCACTTTTAATGAAGGGATAAAGGGGGAAATGGTGGTGCAGGGAGACACAGAGGAGCAGACGAGTGCAAGGCCTCCACTGACAGGAGCTGGAGTTACTTCTGAGCAGCAAAGCTAAACCAGCACAAAACAGAGCAGGGACAGTGTGACCCAGGGCTGCTGCAGCCTCTTCTCTGTGCCTGCCTGACCCAAAGGCCATCAACTGGCCCAAAATTGCCTGTCTTGTGATAAATATTTTTGCTGTCTTCTCACACAGCGTTTTTTGATAACCTGCATCCTAAACTGTCTGTTTTAAAGCTGTGGCTCTGCAAAGCTTTGGCTCGAGGGCTGTGCTCTCCCCCTGGAGGGGCAGCAGAGATTACTGATGTTCCTCCTGTGATGCTCTGCCCCATTGAGTTCATGTTTAGATCAGCTTCTCCTGTGTCTTGGATTAACTTGCAGTGATGGAAGCAGAAGAGCAATTATTTATTCTACCCCAAGGGCTCTGCTAAGCTCTTCCAAGGTTACTTTCATTAAGTGACCTGAAAAACAAAATTCCTTTCCATTAACCCCATCACCTGACACCAGCTGTTAACCCCAGTCCTTCAGAACCTTACTGCCACTACCTGCACGGGAGCAAACACCTTGTCTGCATTTCATCCTGGCTCTTTTCAGCTGAGCAATTAATGCTGCCATCAACAACAAGTGACTGAATGCTCATTATCATCTGCCTAGATTTAATCCTCATAAGGTGGCCTGCTCACCCCTGTACCACTGCTGCTCTGAAAGATGCTGCAGCGAGTGAAAAATCCCCTTTATTTGAAAAGGAGGGTGAAGAAACAAGCTTAATTCATTAAAGGAGAAGGATTAGCTCACATAAAAGTGCTGTTCAGTACAGCTAAGCTCTCCTCTGAATGGAAAAGTGAGTTTTCCAGCAGAATAGTGCACTGCTGGAAAGGAGCTCTGCATAGAAAGAGAGCAGGAGTCTCTGCTGTTAGTCATGAGTACAGTGTAAGAGGAATTAAACTACAGAAGGGAAAAAAAAAAAAAGAAAAAAGCTGACACTGAAGATCTGGTGGCCTTGTTGTAGGTCTTTTAGGAGTTTTCCTTTGAATTTAATCTAGTTTGGTGCCTGTCCCTGGAGCAGCTCCTCTGGTTTAGTGCTGTGTTAAAGCAGCTCAAGTGCTCCAAGGCTGCCCAGCAATGAGAACCACGCTGCAATAAATGGGAAAAACCAAGGAGAGTCAGCTCAAGAACATTCTCCTCAACCAAACTAACAGATTAATGGAAATGCACCTTTTGCCTTTTATGGATAATAATATTTTGTCTGTAAAGAACTCGTAGTGCCTTTACCTGTAACTTTTGGCATTGCCCTGTTTTCAAGCCATCTGCATTTCACAAACTATCATCTCCCCTGGATCAATGCAATGAATTGTAAGCATGACCATGATAAACTGTAAATACCTTCTTAATCTGCATTATTTTCAGCTTGTGTAACTTTTTGACTCAGCTGTGTGTTATAGAAGATTTTCTGATTGCCAACACAAACTTGTGCAAGCCTCACTGAAAAGGTACAAATAAATTACAGCTTTCTTGTAAGCTCCCTTTAGGTACTGGAAGCCACCTTATGTGGGACTCTGGGAAAATGGGAGATGGCTGTGAGGCCTTAAGTTTGAGCTTTCATGTATTTCAGGTTCTGTGCTGCCCAGGGGTGCAGTTCTGAGCTCACAGTCAGTGTCACTCAGCTCTGCACACAGCAGGGACACAAAACAAATCCTTTTCCTGCTGCACACCAAGGACAACTTTCAGCCCCAAAAGCACAAACAAGGGTGGCTGAAGGGAGGAACAAGAAGGATGGGACCTCACAGCCTGAAGCTGGAATTGGGCAATTAAACCCCAATATGCAAATGGACCAAAACTTATAAAAATGTAAGATCTCAAGACCAGGTAGCCATTTTGTTCCCATTTTGGGTCCACCTTGGGTGTAGCCCTGGCCAGGCTCTTGTCCTGCCCAAGGTGGATCCTAAAGACCTTTCAATAAATCCCTACTTCATTCTCTAGCTCTGTCCAGTCTCTGTTCCAGGTCAGCCTTCCCAAGGCAGCAGCTGTACAAGTTTCAGCATTTATTTTAGGTGCTGCAGTGGTGTGGGCTTCACTAACTCAGCATCTTAACCAGAGATGCCTCGAGAGACGTCTGGTACCAGAGTGATGCCAGTATTTATATTAACAGGGAGTTTGTGTTTTTTTTCTCTCCAGAGCAACTCTTTGAAATGATGTGATTTGGTTAATGAAACACAATGAACAACACAAACTGCTGTCTAAAAAAGTCGTGTAGTTTAAGGGCTTTTGTACTGGTTATCCAGGATCTTTGTAACTTTGGCACGAGGCACACGTTGTTGTACTTATGGGCAAACTCTGCTGCTACTGAAGTATTCCACTGATTCCACTACAGCTCTCCCAGAATATCCAGCTGGAGAAAAAGACTCTTCCTGGTCTAAAATCTCCTCAGTGACTTAAAATTTGCCTGTAAAGCCAAATAAAATCTCTGCTCCTCAGACTGATACTGCAGAACAGTGAAAATTAGTTACCTTTTAGTGCCTTTCAGCAAGCCAAATGCTGATACAAGGTTACCAGATGGTGCACATTAACACTAAAATAGGTATCTTTGAATAAAATAAAACATACTATAGAATCATAGAACCGCTAATAATTGTTAATTAATTTAATGTGTTGCTACTGAAAGAATGGGAAAAAGTAGATCTGTCGTATCTGTACAACCAAACATCCTCCAGAAGCAGTAAATGAAAATAAAATATGGATAGACCTGCTCTAGATTCTTCCAGTTTTAATTTGGCTTCTTCCCCATGTGTTTAAAAATGGAGGCAGGCCCAAGGGATTAGTTCTCCGAGCTGAGCTGAAACCCAGTGCACTTGACAGTGGCAGAACTGCATCAGAGCTTGTGCTCAGCCATGTGTTTAGGAAATGCAGCACAGCCAGAGAGATTGTCAAAAGATGTCCCCATTTGTGGCTGATGCTACATAATAACTTCTGCTGGGGATTAAAAAAAAAAAAAAAAAAAAAAAAAAAAAAAAAAAAAAGAGGGATTCGGAGAGGAGCCTTTGGGAGGAAAGGATTTTGCAAATATGCATTTTAATGGCCTGTGGTAAGTTCCTGCAGTCAGAGCCCTCTGTCTGTGTGTCTCTCTCTCCTGAGCCCTCTTCTTTTCTGCATGTGGAGGAGATGAGATGAGGCACTTGATGATGAAATGAACAAAGTGCAGTCACTGCGGCTAATCCTGCCAGTCACAGAGGGACACTGCCAGAATTACCTCGTGTTTGAAGCTCCTGCACTGAGCTGGAGGGCAACCTGAGCTCACTCTGCCCTGAATTCCCGTGCCTTGATGCACTTCAGAACCACTGAATCCAGCAGGGAGCTGGGCTGGTGAGTGCCTGTCCCTGTTCAGTGGTGCTGTGCCACAGGAGCTGCAGCTGCTGCATTGGGAAGGCTGACCTGGAACAGAGACTGGACAGAGCTGGAGAATAAAGTAGGGATTTATTGAAAGGCCTTTAGGATACACCTTGGACAGGACAAGAGCCTGGCCAGGGCTACACCCAAGGGGGACCCAAAATGGGCACAAAATGGACAAATGGTCACGAGGTCTCACACTTTGATAAGTTTTGGTCCATTTGCATTTTGGGGTTTAATTGTCCAATTCCAGCTCCAGGCTGTGAGGTCCCATCCTTCTTGTCGCTCCCTCCAGCCCACCCTTGTTTGTGCTTTTGGGGCTGAAAGTTGTCCTTGGTGTGCAGCAGGAAAAGGATTTGTTTTGTGTCCCTGCTGTGTGCAGAGCTGAGTGACACTGACTGTGAGCTCAGAGCTGCACCCCTGGGCAGCACAGAACCTGAAATACATGAAAGCTCAAACTTAAGGCATCACAGCCTCTCCTGGCTGTGGCTTCTCCTCTGTGTAGGAATGTTTTACAAGCCTGCTGTAGTCCTAATTTATCAGATAATACGTGATCTTATCTGCAGGGAGCCTTGGCTCCATCACACGTAGTCTGGGGCTCACTCAATGGGGACAACTCTGCAGGCAGAACAAATGTTGGAACCCTGGATGCTGAGAATTTTAGGCTTTCTGTTCTAACAAGCACTGACCCCCCAAAAAACACTGCATTTGACCTGAGGCTGTGGAACAGGCTTCCAAGGTTGAGTGATAGCACTAAGATTACAAGTGTGTAGTTTGAATAGAAGCGTGTAATATCACAGAGTAGAAAACTCAGTTTAAGGGTTTAAAATATAGTAATATATATAAAGAAACATAGAAGATTTAAGGCTCAAGGTAGGTCTTTCACCTTCTTCTTCATAGTTTTAGATAGTTTCTTGTAATTAAATTGAAAAATCCACATTGCAGACCACAAGTAGTTAGTTATTAAATTTAAAGTAATTTGTGTCTCCTTTCATAATTAGACAATTTGTGCTTGAAAGACCTTAGAAAGAAATAGAGACAGAGCCGTTTTCACTTTGTTAGCCAGAACTCACAAACACAGCACAGTCAGAAATCCAGACAATAATGAAGCTGCTGAGGTGGCCTAAGTGACACGGGGACCTGGCCCACAGCGTGGTATGGGTCTACCAAAAATGCAATCCTATGGATCTTCCCAAAATGCACAGACTCCCTGGCTGCTTGCTGGAGTTTTTCCTGAGACTGTGACTCCAACACAGGTGTGAGTCCAGAATTACTGACCTGGGAGTGAACTGGATTATCTCCTAAAGGCTGGATTGCCAGACTAGTTGGCATATTCCTGATGCTTAAGGTTTTTTCCCCTCATTTGGAAACACTAAATGCTGTTTGTTTGGTTTTTTTCACCTTTCTTCATTATCATTTTAAGAGTTACTCTGTGATAGGAGCAGCTGTTCCGAGTAAAAGTTATTAGGGTTTATTTCTTATTTTTAATGCTGTTTTTAAGCTTTGAACCCAGTTTTATTAAAGAGCTTGCTTAATCCAGTCCTATAAATTTCTTGACTATTTCAGGAACCTTGGAATGTTGCTGCATCTGAGATATTTTTTCATTTTATAGATAAGCTTTCCCCTGGCCCCAAACACAATTGAAATAAAGATAGCCCACAGTAACCTGGAATTTTGCAGGCTCTGTCTTCAAGATAATCTTTATTTTATTATGGTTTCTATTTTTCTAATATTTTTCAGGCTTTATTCTGGGAGCGAGAGATGTCCAGCTTTTTGATTCATTTTTCTTGGTCTCTGTATTATCTATTCTTAGTGGTAACAAGGACAAGATGTGCTAATATAAGTTAATAATCGTGCTATCTACAGCCTTTTATATCATCTTTGTACATAAACCATCCCTTCTTCCTGTAATTTATCACCTTGTGTGGATGGGAGATGTTTCATTAAGTTTAGGTGAGGTAATATGTTGCTAACAGGGCTTGAAGAGGGAGGGCTTCTTCCTTGAGTTGTGTTCATATTCAGTCACATTCCTTTAGAAAAAAAAAATTAACTCAGATTGGATCGTGAGACAGTGTCAGGGAGAGGAGTGAGTTACTGCACCTGGCGCCAGCCCAGCGCTGCCTGATGGTGCACAAAACACATCCTGATGCTCACAAACCAGCAGCTTTCATTATTCACCATTTTTTCCTCCTAAGCTGCGCTTTTGGCACTGTTGTTTTACCAACCAAGAGGACGCTGTGGCTTCTGAAAAAGACCCCAGAGTTTGCAACAGCGAAGAAATGACAACCGAGACAGGTGGCAGGGAGAAAACAAAACAAAACAAAAAAAATCTGCGTGGTTGTGATCTTCCTTTATTCCCACTCAGGCAGTGACTTCCTCTGATATTCCCGGTGCTGGGAAGTTGAAAGGCTCTAGGTAATGCTGTGCCCCCAATGCTGCAGAGCCTGGCACTGCCTCATCACCCCCTGCCTGAGGAGTACTTGGAGCACAGCAGCACTCTCTCACTGCCCTGAATTAAATACCAACAATTCACATGGCCCTGAGCCTCTGGAGCAGTTTTCCAGCATCCTCCCAAGGCAATGACAGAGCAAAGACCTTGGATCACAGTGTTCCCTCTCGCTGCAGCGGTTCAGAGACAAGAAATATTGCTCCCAGTCAATGCCTCTTTGATATTCCACCACCACTGCCACCGAAGTGCTGCCCCACCAGGCAGTATTTTGCCATGGGATAGCAAAATAGTGCTCACACAGGGATAAACAAGCCATAAAAGTGACTTTGCCAACCCAGCACAGCCCCATTCAACAGCCAGGTGAGGGCTGAGGGACTCCTGCTAAGCTGCCCTGCAGTTCTTCACAGATCTTTATAGATCCCAGAGCTTTGTTTTGGAGGAGCCTGTAATTTGTTACATTCACTTTTCCCATGAAGAAAAGCTTCCCCTGAAAAAAAAAAAAAAAGTGTTCTAACTATTGCACCAGGAAGAATCTCCCACAAATCTGTATCAGGGGATCCAGACAGCCATGACAGACTCCTGGGTTTGGGGTTTCAGACAGATCAGAGGCAAACACGTGTTGGGTCATGCCAGGGGATGCTGTAATTGGGACTTAGGAGCAAAGGGAGGTGGGTACAGTAGGCACATTCATGGATGCTGGGTAGATAAATAATGGTTTTTTGAAACTAAACTCCTTAATCAACAGATCTACAGAGAGCCCAGAAGTTTACTTGTGTAGCAGCACAAACAGGATCTTTTTCCCCCCCATAACAGTTCATCAGCTGAATCCTGAGAACCCATCACATCTGACTGAAAATCCACTGTACAGAGTGCCCAGAGTAGGCAAGTGCTAAGAACACTCCTACAGATCAGTGAAGACAATTCTCTGGGAAGCATCTGGGATAATTCCTGACTTCTCACCTGTCTATATGTTCAATTACAAGCATGGCATGTTTGTGCTCACTGTGATGCAGTTCTTGGCTTGACCCCACCAGCATCCTAGGAAATAATAACAGGTTTTATGTTGACCCAGGAGAAGGAAGGAGCCAGTGCCTTATTGCCACTGTCAGGAATCTGGTATCTGTCACTGCCTTAATCTTAATGCTACTTACTGAGTCCAGGAGATGTTTCACCCCAGTTCTTTTTCACCTAGATTTAAGATTATTTGGGGACTGAGGCAATGGGGAGGGAGGGAAGATTTTCACAGTTAAATGTAATCATTAGCTGAAGTGATCTTTGATTTCTCTGTTGTTTAGTTTAATTAGATGGAATTCATTTCGAAGGCAGCCACCAGTGTCAAAGGCATGTTAACTATAACTGTGAATTATTACTGCATCAATAAAAATAATGAAAAGCTTGGGTGCTAATGGAGCCATTAGGCTTTGAAGCTGCTTCTCTGTTTTCAGACACGATCCTTTTTCCTTATTGTGCCTCTCAAATATTTCCACACTGAGAACTCGTGGCCATATTTTTCTTAACTGGTTCTATTATTGAGAACCTCCTCTTGCTCAGGAGTGTTTCTGACCAGGTTCAGCTTTTCCTTTCCACTTTGGACCCCTCCTGTTAACATGGAAATGACTCACACCCATCAGCCTGTTCCCCTCGGTGTCACAGTGCTCCACAGACACAATTCAGAGCTGCCACAGAACTCCTTGATACAGATGCTGGCTCCCAAACCTCTCCTCTTTCCCACTGCCTGCAGAAACCAGATTTTATACTGTGAGATTTTTGAGAACCGAACTGGTTTTTTTGACTTAAACTGTCCCATCAGTGGTAGCACAGGGCTGGCAATGAGGTTGTACCAGCAAGTCTATAAAATCAAGGGCTGCCGGTGGTAAGGGCTAAACTTCACACTGGTTTCTGCACACAGGATCAAAAACCCTGTGTGAGTAGGGAAATAAGGCTAAATCACATTTTCTCGAGAAAGTTATTGGATTTGGGCAAGCATAAAATGGTTTAATGCAACCTTTATTTTCTGCTTCACAAAAGGCCGTCTCTACGCTGTGAATCTGTGGGATCTGAAGAAGATTAAGGTGGATTTTCACTCATCAGCTCACCTAAAAGAGGATTTTTGAGGTCAAACCTTAGGTTCGCTAACACTATCCAGTGCAGCAATCTTCTACCAATGTGATGATTAGCAACTAAGACTGAAAACTTGCCTTTTATTCTCTATAGTTTCCTCCTCACACCCACACTCTGGAAGAGGCTGTACCTGCAAACTCCTTTTGGAGTCCATATGGATCACACTGATTCAGAAGAGCCTTTGGACCATCGGAACAAACCAAAGCGCAGCCACGAATCCTAAAGATCCCTTTTACTTTTTATCCTCACGATTGAGGAACTGCATTTGTAGTCCCATCTGTGAAACCAGCTTAATTTGGAGCCATCTGCCACGAGAGCAGAGCGCTAAGTTTGCCAGATACCAGAGAGATAGAGAGATGCTCGTACCCTCCCCGTGTAAACAGCTGATGTCAGCCCCGACTGTTGTGAAGAAAACAGCCACCGTGGAGGTGCTCACGAACGGGGAGTAATTCGGATGACTGATTACAGCTCCTTAAAGGAGGAAGGAGGGCTCAGCAGGCAGCGCAGAGCTGTTGCTGCAGGCTCAGCCCCGGCAGGAGGGATGTGAGAGCTCTGACGCACCTTCAGGGGCTGCTGCCACCACTCCACACCGCTCACCCAAGCAGCTCCCAACAATGGGCCCTCGAACGCCTCATCTGGAAAATCTGTACTCGTTTCAACAGGTTTTGAAGTGTGAGGAAATACAGCTATTACTGGTAAATTGAGGGTGAATCAAATACTGGGGGGGAAATGGGAGTTTTCTGACGTGAATTTCCTGCTCCTTGCTGGCGAAGGTTAGGTGCAGTCTCCAGCTTGGCTGAAAACAACCCACTGAACTGACGTTTGTATCGTAAAAAAATTCCATCTGACAGCACTTTTAGGAAAAAGAAAAACAAAAACCAGCAAAACTCGAAGATCAAATAGGTTGAGAGGCAGAAGATTTTACAGGGAAGGAGAATTCATTCAACAGGTTTCATATATACATTCCCTTGCTCGTACAAGGGAGCATAACTACTATGTAGTAGTTATGGATTATGAAAAGTAGTAGTTATGAATTAAGAAAAAAAACCAGTAATTTAAAATTCCCTGTTAATTTCAACCCCACAGGACCCCAGCCAGATCCCTGTTTTTGCTGCGTGCCTACTGCCTTGTTTTGCCATTGCATGTACTGGACCTGTCCCATGCACAGACAACTTTGCATTTTAACGTTTTCCACCCCCGAAGAGAAAAGCCAAAAGTCAATACTGCATCTGCAGGTGCTAATTTTTGCTATTTCAAACCTGTCCCTGCTCTTTCTGATGGTTATTCAGCGGTTTGTTGACTTATTTAAATAACATGTACAATAACAATAACATCCTTATCACTTAGGGTGGATTGCCTTGCCAAGTACACCGATATTACTCCTCTGCCACTGTGCAGCACAACATCAGCCTCTGCACTGCCCAGAAAATCAAACAATAACTATCCCAGCTCCAGATTTCACTTTTATTTCCTGGAAAATGCATGTTTGCTGACTGCAAACCTCTGCAGCAAAACCCTCCAGGTTCCACGAATATTAGTTTGTTTTGTTGTTCATCTTAATATTCATGAAAAGGCTGCTTGATTTCCAAAGGCCTGTCATGAGTTGGGGAAAAAAAAACAAGCTATGCCATGATTTAAGTGAGCAGTGACTGGTCAAAGAGAGCTCTGGTTTATAAAACGCTTTGAGGAGTAATTGGAGTAAATTATGTAAGACGTGGAAATTGCAAGTTAACCTGTAAAAATCACAAAATTAGGGGAGCTCTTTGGTGACTGAAGAGGAGGATGGGTCCTTCAATCCTGAGCTTTACTCTCTGCTGGGAGCGAAGCACATCAGAACATCTCTGTGCTCTCTCCCCATGGTTGCACCATGATGACTTTCTCACTGACTCCAAAACCTCCCACAGCCAACAGCATCTTCCAAAACAGCTGTAAGATTATTATTATTATTATTATTACTATTATTATCATCATCATCATTATCCAGGCTGTGACCAGCAGACTCACAGCTCAGTACCCAACCCCACAGCTCTGAGCTGTCCGGACTGGGCAGCACGGATTTGAGGAGAAATGCGAAAAGATCTTAAAATAGCCCACAGAGCTCGCTTGGAAACAAACCTAAAGAGAAACACATCCACTCGAGCACATCACTGCTGATCTCTGCAGCAGCCTCTGGAGCGAGGTGGTTCATGTTCTCAGGCTGCACATGTAAACAGAGCAATTTGCTCCTGTGCCGAGCGCGGGTTGTTATAGTTACTGCCTGTGACTTGCCCCTGCCATTGTCACGGCATTCGCAGTAAATGGCGCTTAAACAGCAGTCTAGCAGAGGTTTGCAGAATAATGACTCATAAAAATTCACTTAATCACAGGATCCGAGCCTCTGCGCCCGCCCAACCCCTTCATCCATCCCCCCCGGCCCTCACATCGTCAGTGAGACCCCGATTCTCTTACATAAGGAGCGCAGCAAAGGTCACTAGGTGTATTTGAAACTTCTGCTCCCTGAAAAGGTCATGGGCCAGGTGGAGAGCAGAGCTCTTCCCCTCGGGCAGCTCTCAGAGCCGGGTCTGGAGCTCTCCTCTTGGAGGCTCCGTGGCTGATGTGAACCTGCCTTTGCAGGTCCAGTCTGCGAGGGGCCACGGGTTTCTACCTCGTTTTGGGTGTCTCTTTTCCTAACTGTGAAAAACGACCTTCACTCTCCTGGTAAAATTCGAAAGTTTAATAAAGGACAATGGGAGGCAAAAATAATAAAGCAAATTTTAACGGCCGGGTGCTCGGCATTCAGCCAAGAGCGCACCTGCTATTTCGGAGACACCCTGTACATACCTTTTCCATTGCATCATCCTATTGCATATTCATAAACAGTTATGCATATTTAAACTTTCCCCCAAACTAGTTTACATGTTCCAGGAACTGTTTAGCATGGCTCCTCCTCGGGTCTGCCTTTTTAGAGCACGTGCATTTCTTGGCTGTGGTTTTAGTCTGTTCTTATTATCACCTCCAGCTCGGGGTTTGGTCCATCCTTTCTACAGACAGCAGTTGCTGATAGTTGGCACATCAGTAGCAGGGGTCTTCATCATAGATTGTCCATTGGATATTATCCCAACCAAGCAGGCAGTTCAATTACCACAAGCATAACTACAACAGCTACTTCACCACTCTAAGTTTAGTTAAGAGCAGAAATAAAAACTATATTTTTATAGCAAAGTTACTTTAACATTATACATATGACATCCATTTTAATATTTGCGAAAAGCCAATATTATAATATGCATTTATAACCCTAACCAGATCCAGACACTCCACGAGAGGCTGGAATGAGGCAGCCTGTAAGAACTGCTGCCGGGATTGTGGCACGGCGATAAGGCTGAAGATACACACCCATGAAATGGATTATGCTGAGTGATGCTGCTCAGCTGCTTTTGAGATGCAAAGACAACAATTAACCGAGCTGACGTGAGCAGACGCAAATGGGAAAATGGGAACAGCTCTTCATGCCCGGCAGCCAGAGAGAGACACCAGGCTCTGGGAGAGAGGCAAACAACAGCCTGCTCAGGGACAGGCAGCAGGAAAAGGGAACCAATGGGTTGTCCCAGAGCCCAGGTCCAGGTGAGTGAACATTTGACACGGAGCAATCAGAGGATGGTGCTCCTGCACCCAGAGTGCAGCAGAGACACGGAGTCCCTGATGGCAAACAGGCTGCCACACACGAGCCAAGGAGCTGTCCCCACACAGGCCTGTGAACCCTCTGTACATTTAATTAATAGATTATACTGAACCTAATATATAAGAAGTGTGCCGATACCATCTTACAAATTTCACAGCCAGACAGAAATCTTCCTATGAGGTGTGATTTTTTTGTTACTACTGGAACAAAAAAAAAGCAGGGTTTCTACACGTTTTAGAACATCTGAGGAGCTCATGAGGACAAAGCTGTGCTAATCTGCTTTATCAGGTGCTTTTTGTGAAAGCAATTAGGTGTGGGGTTCCCAAAGGACCTTCTGAGAAAGGGTCCAGCAAGGACAAATAATGAATGTGTACTGATACTGCTGTGGAATTAGCATCAGGAGCTTTTGTTCAGAAGCCCCTCCTGTAACAGCTTTGTGATTTGACAAAATAACCAACTTTGGCCCAGCCTGTCCTGTCACTACACATGAAATAAATGTTCACCACCATCACTGCATGAGCAGTCAGTGGAACAGCTGAAAGGGAAGTCCAGTCCTGCAGCCCTCGAGCCGCAAACACTTCCTGCAGTCTCCAGAAGAGCCTGAACCCCAGCCAGGGAAGTTAATCCGAGTTTGGTCATAGAATCTTGCACCAAGCCACTGCCAGTTTAAAATACACTGATGAAATCTGGTCTTGTAACAAACCTTGTAAATAAAGCTGAAACTGGCACCGCGTCTCTTCTCCCCCACATGCGCTCCCCTCCACCTTGTAAACCCTGCAGCAGATCCAGTTCTGGCTACACAGGGAGAGCTGGCACGGAGATAACGAAAAATGGAACAGGCCTACTATGACATGGATCACTGAACTAGAGACACCGGGGCTGAATTTCAGCTGTAATAAACCAACCTCATTTCACGGGCCTCTGTCTCTGTCCAGTTAAGCCAGCAGGGCTGTGGATTTGAGGGGACACAAGTTTTGGTGTTCAAGGGATGTTACAGAAATCCACGTGAATCCCATCACTCGCTTTCCATGACATTTCAGGAGAAACTTGTCATTAGCCTGCTATAATCCTCATGCCACTGAAAAAAACTTTTCTATTCTGCTTTTTCTCCTGCTGAGCTGCAGGATGCTCAAATAGAAGACCAAGGAAAAAATGGCTCATTCTTAATGGATGGTCTACTTACATTTGTCATACTAAAACTCAGTGCTAAATTTCCATTTTTAGGTCAGACAAAGGAGTTTCATTATCTCTGTAGTTTTTAAACCACACATTAGAATCACAGTGCTACAAGCATGCACAATGCTGCCATTTCTAAATAATAAGCTGAGCACTCTTCAATTCTGTCAGGGTTGATCCTTATTGTTTGCTTTGGCTCCATAAACTTACTATTGAGAAGCTATGTGCTATGGGGCCTATGCATTGAAAACATTTTCTTCTATGATTGATTGGTATTAATCTTTCACACGCAGAGGGATGTGTTCCCGTCAAAAAGAGGCTTGATATAGAAGGATTAATCAAGTTTTGGATGTTCCTCTCTAAGCAGTGAATACACAAAAATTATCAGTGGTCAGCAAAGCACATAAATTATCCTAGTTATTGGCAGTAGTGCTTAGTAGGGCTTACAAGTGAGAAGAAGAAAACCAGAAAAAAAAAAACCAGTTGGGGTAGTGCAGACACTTGAAGTGACAGGATTCAGACTCAGTGGTTTTTCCACAAAGATCCTTATGTAACTTAGGGATGGCTTTGCAGCTAAGGATCCTTCCTACAAGTCACTGCTGTAAGTTATGTCCTGCCTCAGCTTTGCTGCCCTGGAGCTCTCTGGAGAGGGAGGCCAAGATGATCTGTCTGCACTACGGTGAAGGACTGAAACCCAGCAGACTGTTTGCTTGCTTGCAGTTGTAAATAAACTTGTGTGCTTTCAGGATTTACTTATGGAAAACAATTCCACTTAATATCAGCACAACAACATGGCAATAGTTCATATTTACAGATTGTAATATAATTTCAGAGGGCCACAAATTCCTTTAGAAAGTGCTTGTCTATAAATCAACCTATAAATCAGAGTGTCCACCAAACACTGTGGGGCTGGAAAGAACACTGAGTGAAAGAGAAAAAACGGAGTGTTTAAGTCAGGCAGAACACGTTTGCTCAGGCTGGAGAATCACCATCCAAACAGAGCTGCCCAGGTCTGCTGTGGGCATTTAAAGCCATGGACCAACATCAAATGTTGTGGGTGAGACAGCCACAGAGTGCTTCAATAAAAACTTCAGGGGGCGTCAAGTATCAGCACCATGTTAACTAGAAGTCCTTCATACTTTTTCTATATAGCAATCCTATGGACAGCTCCACACAGCTCTGGCTCTTTCTCTCTTCCTTCTGCAGCTCCAGCTTGCTGCTCTCTGTCCCTAGCACAGGCACCTAACCCTGTCTGTCCCTTGTACAGTGTCTCACCTTATCTGTCCCTCACACAACCTCCTATCCCTTCCTCCTCATAGCACAACCAACTGGCTCCCTCCCAGCTAACTCACTCTTTTATCACACCCATAGCTGTGAGGGCAAGGCCGTTCCCACTCTTTGGTAATTAACACAACTGCAGGATCACCTTTAGCGCTGTCTCAATCTGTCTTCCCACAATCAAGGACTTCACTCTGAGCAGCAGCACTTTCCTAAGGCAGGACAAAGGCTCAGAACTGAACGGGAACAGCCAACCAACCTGTTTTTCACCACTGGGCTTCCTGTAGTTGAGCAGCAGCTCCACAGCTCCCACCACCTCCTTCCGTATGGCGTAGAGCAGCGCGTCCCCCACGTAGACGCTGTGGCTCAGCAGCAGCTCCATGATCTCCAGGTTCTCATTCTCTATGGCTATCAGGAGGGCGCTGCGCCCCAGGGGATCCATGCAGTTGATGTTGATGTTGTAGTAGATCTCTGCCTCCTGCAGGGCGTGTTTGACGCTGGCATAGTCCCCCTTCTCCACGGCGCTGAGGTAGGCTTTCTCCTCCGAGGAGAGCTCTGCCTCCGCCCGCACGATCTGCAGCGGGATCCGGTCTCGGTACGGGGAGAAGTTGACCTTTTTGTAGTATAGCTGGGCCATGGTTCATAGTGACCAGGCAACCTGGGAGGGAGGAGAACCACACGTCAGTGACGTCCCATTATCACTACGATTCAGGACGGCTCATGTAAGGACACGCAGATTTCTTCAGAGGGTTTACAGCAAAGTTTATTGACAGACAGATCCTTTTTATACAGTGTTTGGGTACAATGAATAGGGTTGGTCCTTTAGGGCACCACCTTTTTGTAAACATCTCTACCAGTAAACAAGTTGGAAAAACACCAGGTGTCAGGAGGAGGAGATCTACAAGGCTGTTTTGGGTTCCTCCTTATGATTTCCCAGGCTAGACTGAGAGAATTTGTCACTGGCTTTCCCACAGGCTTCAAGCTTCTGCCTGGAGCCTGAGAATCCATGTTCTGACCACTGTCAGCTCCCACACACAGCCTCACAGGGGACATGTGTGGGAAATACTAAAGGCAAGAACATTTTCAGAAGCTGTAATGGCAGGCCTCAGAAACAGAAAGAACAGGTAACTCAGAGTTATCTGCAGCTCCAAAGTCTGAAAGCAGAGAAGATGCAATGATACAGCAAGCAAAGACATGAAACAATAGTTTGGGGTTTTAGGCTTGACTAGAATAGACCTTGAGACTGCAGAAAAATATGCTTAGCAAGACAGTAGAAGGTGTTAAGCTTCATAATGGAATATTGTGTATTGTTAATAGAAAGCACACAGGCAAGCATTATTTGAAGCAGGTGTACATGTCCCTTTAGTGACTGGCCAGAACAATTGTCTGTAAGCTTTAGCAATGTGCTACTGGCTGGAAAACCTTTAAAATGCCCTGTAACAAAGAGACCTTTGGCTGCTGTTAGCAAGACATGAGCTGTTGCCATCATTCAATTGTCTCAAACCCTGTCATGAGGCTGATGCTGCAATAAAGCTGAAGGAATATGTCCCAGTGGTCCCATCCCGTTTGTGCAAAATGCCAACACAGGGACAAACTTCCAGAGGGCCATCAGGGGAAAAGCTCCCCATCCCTTTTTAGGATGTATTCTTAACACCCCCTGAGCAACCCCACCTTAAAGAGCTACCTGAAAGCACCACCACTCACGATGACAGAAACTCAGTGCAATTTTTAATCTTGTTTCAACACTATGCCATTGATGTCTCTTATCTGGTCAGAAGTGTGATCTTGATGTTTATGGGTGATCTATCACATGCAAAGAGGTGGATTTCTCATCGTTGCTTTATTCCCCACTCAAAGTTCTTTTTATTTCCTCCTTTTCCACTGCTAAGACTTGTCCTCAGCATCTCTGAACTGTCAGTGATGGGAGCTGCTGATTTACACCCTCCTCTCTACAGTAATAGATTCATTTTGAACATTTTTGCTGCTGCTTCTCTGCTTCCATCTCTTAAAACAGTCTTTTTATTTTTCCTTAGTGTTTACTCTTTGACTAGGTCACGGTTTTATTTTTAAAGCCTGCATGTTTTTAAACATTTTTTCTCACTCTCCTCATTTATAAATAGGACCTCAAGACAGGCTGATGTAGAAAGCTCCCACCCTTGCTCTCCAAAGGCAGTGATGTTGTTTTTGTGGTGTAGGAAAACAAGAAGTAAATCCTGCCCTGGAACAAGTGCAGCAAACTGAATGAACTGAGGTTCCTTCCCACACCTCAAAGATCCCAGCAGGTGACTGGAGTCATAGGAAACACGGGCTGGGTATCCACAGGTGAGGAAAAAAGGAACCAGGCTGGTCTACCTCTGCTTGGCACTGACAAACGACACCAGGCCAGCACCAGGGGCCACCAGCAGCTGTAACCAATTGTGTGACCTCTTCCATCTCCTTGCCCAAAGCTCCACAGCTTCCTGCAGCAGATTTTGGTCCATTTTAGTGGCCTGTCCTGGGGGAGGAGGAGATGCTGACAAAAGAAGATGAGGAGGAGGCCGTGGTGGCTGCAGAGCAGCCCCGGGGCTCTGCAGGTACCACCCCCTGTGTGCCCCAGGCAGCCGCAGAGCCCGGCTGCATTTCTCCTCTCCAGGGTGGGTGGATCTGAGCTCCAGCCCAGCTGACACTGCAGAACGGTGGGAGGCTGTAGCAGACAGCAAAGCTGCATCTGTGAACTTCCTGGGGAGCCAGGGATCTGCACCAGCCACTCTGGCACCTCGGGGAATGTGCTCGCTCAGGATCCTGCTCTCCTCCACGTGCCAGAGAAGTTTGTGTGTTTGTTACATACCCAGGGATGTTGTCACACTGCTCACGTGTGTCTCTCTGCACAGGCAGAACCACAGAACCCAGTGGTTCAACCTCAAGGCACACACACAGAGGCATTAGAGGCAAAAGGAGCCATAATCTGAATCAAAACCACAAATATATTGGTTTGTTTTCTACTGGAACACTAGAAATTTATTATGCCACTAAAGCTTTTAGAACTAAGGAAGAATCTCAGTGACTCAGAAGCTTCAAGTTTCAATAAGCTGCATGTATAACCAACCACTCTGGTTCTCAAAAGCACCGAGGATCACAGGTCATTTTCAAATTCTGTTTTTGAAAACGTTATTCCTCTGGTATCCAGCTACTTCCTACTGGAACAGTGAGAGGGGACAGAGGGATGCAGCACAGGCCTGGAAACCACTAAGGACCAAAGAGATCTTCGGGAAAGTAAGGATAAACCCAAATGGGAAGGGAAGTGTTGTCCTTGGGTGACAGTCTGGCTGATGGGAGCAGGGAACACCAACCAGTGGGACTGGTGCCAGAGGACAGTAGTCACCATGTAAAGGTCTCCTGGGGGAATCTGTTGGCTCCAAAAAACATGAGGGATCCTGGCAACAAGTGCAGCTGCTAAAGTGGAATTGGATATTTTTCACTGCTCTTTAGTTTAATTGGACGTTTTGTAGATGGTGAGTAACATTTGCAATGAGTTATAACAAATGTCACCTTATGAAACATCATGCCAGCGTTGGATCCCTTTCTCTCCCAACAGTTTTGTAGAAAGGAAAGAAACCTTCAAATATCTGAACTCCTCAGTGAGATCCCATCTCCCAGCACAACCCCAGCCCAAAGAAAGCTAATAATGTTAATACCTCAAGCATATATAGAAAGCTGCAAGAAAACCAAACAGGAAAGACTCACAGAATTAATGATCTTCCTGAATTCCTCTCATGCCAACACCTGCGTAGCCTGACAAACACAGGCTGCTAGTGGGTTTGGAAATAATAGCAGGCAGGATTAAAAGGAAATCATAAAAATGTCTGCCTGGAGTTCATGGAAGATTTCAGCAAAACCTTTATCGGGTGAGCTGCCCCTCAGCCAGACATCCAGCACAATTTACAGACAGACCCCCAAAGCTGGTGTCTTTGTCAATCCAAATTATTTAACAAAGCATCAGTCAGACCTGTGGATGGAATGAATGGGCACAAGATCCCTGCTCTGGCTGTCACCTCTCAGCACCACAATTCTCCCAGGGGCAGCATCTCTTGGTGAAGCAGACAATTCTGGTAGGTCCTAAACACTTGTGTTTCCCACACTGGTCCTGTCTCCTGCTCAACACTTAAAAATCACAAAAATATTGATGAAATCTGGGTAAGAGAAGGGGAAGGCAATGCACAGGTGCTGCCTAGAGAGAAGCAGCAGTGACATTCCTGAAAGGTAACAAAAATAGAAACACAGTCACACTAAAATTTTGGAATGGGTGCAGAGAGCCTGAAAACACATTTTCCATATGAATTCCCTTCACAGAGAGGCAGTTTCTGCTCCCTGGGTTACTATTTGGGGCAAGGAAAATTCTTCCCAGCCTATGCCTGACTGCAGATGCCTCAGACAATTGCCAGTGACTGCCTAATGCAGTGGTGATACCTGCACCACGAACAGGTGGAGAGAAACCAGAGAACCACAACAAGGGAAATAAAACAAACTACTCAAGATACAAGGCAGGAGGACTCAGCAGTCAGTTTGGATTCTATCACCTCTCTGCAGCAGAGATGCCCTTATCCCTGAATTATTAGTCCAAACCTCCAAGCCTTTTCAGCCTGACACCACTTCTGTGGTGCCTGGCCAAGAAATCAGAGTTTTAGCCCCTGGAAAGCAGTGATACCTGGCAGGAACAGCTGGCCTGGTTTGGGGAAAGAAAGCTTCTGGCCTTGTGCCACTAAAAATCAGCTGTCGCTACAAAAAGTTTTTAGGGTCTTTTAGGAGTTGAGCCATCCCTGAGCTGCCACTTTACACACACCACACACTCCCACACAGCCCTGTCCTGGGGAGTCAGAGTGACCTGGGCAAAATGGGATGAGTAGAACTGAAGGGGAGGCACCCAGAGCCGGTTTACAGCCACATATCACCAGGCCCATTACAGAACAGGACCTTCCTGGAGTTTATCTGCTTGGATCATCACCACAAAGCTGATTCAGAGGTGGAAAAGCACCGTTTCTCCTGGTGGCTGAGCTCCCTCAGTAACGAGGCAGCACAGACTCTGGGGGTGCTGAATTTAGCTGCCAGCTGATGAGAGCATCTGACAGCCTGAGGAACTGATCAAACACGGATCTTGGACATGAGACCAACAGCAGAGTTACCTTCCCTGTTGCTTTTCATCTTCTTTCCTGCCATAGTTGGGATTAAATGTTCGAGACGGTATTTCATGTTTGGACTCAGATGTCTTTTAATTCTTATCTATGTTACAGTCTCACAAACCCTGAGTTATACAGCACTTCTGGCTAACAAACGAAAAAATGCCCCCCCATCTCCTTTTCTACAAGGCCTTTTAAGCACCAACTGTCCAATTATGAAATGACACCTAAATTATTTTTACTTTTAACCCAATAACCAACACCCCTGGCCCGCAATGCTGACTTCTCTATCCAGTTACAAAATCCCACCCAGACCCATGAAGGAGAAGGTGAAAAAGAAGGACTCAGCCTCTGCCCTAAATCCTCCATCTTGCTTTATATATATATTACTATATTCTAAACCCTTAAACTCTAAGTTTTCCCCCCTGTGATATCACACACTTCTTCCAAACCCCACACCTACAATCCCAGAGCTGTCACTCAATTTTGGGAGCCTTTTCCACGGCCTCAGGTCAAATGCAGTGTTTGCGTGAGTGTCAGTGCCTGTCAGCACAGAAAGCCTGAAATTCTCCATGCCCAGGGTTCCAACACTTGCTGGGACTCTGTATCACAGCTGAGAGCAGCCAGCAGCTCAGAGCACTGCTGGGTGTCCCCTCACACCAACAATCAGGTCAAAACTCCATGTGTGGCTTTAAATGCCACAAAAAAGTGTGGCTTTAAATGCCACTCCACCTTCTCTCTCAGACCTGAGAAGGGTTTATGTGCTGGAAAAGCCACTTGTGTTTTCCAGTTGTATCAGCCCCATCAAAGAACTGATCCCTTGCAGCACATCTTGCTTCACTGCTTCCCCCCCATCCCTCTTGCCAAGGCTGTTTCTTCTCTTTAGTGTTTCAGGGAGAGCATTTTCCTCATTTTGCAATTCTAATCTGGACTCTAGGTCTGGAAATCACGGCCAGTAACTGCGAAAATGGCCTGACTTTCATGGTGCTCACACACTGCCTGCTCAGTACTATTGATCTTTTTAGAAAAAGGTTATAAACCTGAGCTATGAAATAGTCCAGAAGGGCCACTTAGGTAAATAATATTACATGTAGTTAATGGACCAATTGAATTTGTGATTGGATCCTTCTTTTAAGTGCTCTAGATCTTATTTACTAACAATGCCTGGCTGAGCACAGTATGAGGAAATAAAACCGACTTTGTAACATTCTGCAATTCCCCTCCTTCTGCAAAGATACCCTCTTGTTCCAGGAAATTGCTTTTTCCATGGAGTTCAGTGGGAACCAGATTACAACCCTAAGTCCCACTGCTTCTCATGATGCCTCTCACCACCAGAAGCAGGAATTTTTCCTGCTGCCTTTAAATGCAAAGAGAGCCACGACTGAATAAATGTACGACCTCAGACGTGTTTTAAAATCATAAAATTGCAGTGACCTTCTGGTTCTGTGGCTGTGTAAATTCCTCTTGGCTAAAGCCCCATGATCTCAGGAAGTTTATATCCAGCTCGTAAGTTATATAAAATATATCACTGACTGGAGTAAGTGCTGTTCAAAACTCGCAGGGCTTCAGTACAACACAAAAATGAGAAACGGACAGCTAATAAAACTGGGGGTGAGTAATCCACTTTCACTGCCCAACATGAGGGAAAGGAAGAGCACTAATAGCATATGTGATAAAAATGCAAGGCTGCAGTGGCCTGTGATTCACAGTGGAGGAATGTCCTTAGAAGATGCAGAGAAAAATTCCTTATGAAATGTTATTCACTCATCAGTACTCCAAGGCCAAATTAAGAACACATAAATTCCCTGGGGTCCAGCACAGAACCTTCTAACCCAGAAGAGTTTGGTAAAGAAAGACAACCTCAAAGTTCAGATTACAGAGTTTACAGATGCCAGAAGAAAATTCCTTGCCAGTAACGCAAAAATGTCACAATTTGACTCAAGTCCCAAGTGCAAATCGTAACTTCCTGGGGAGGGTGACAATTATCAAAGATATATATGTTTGATTTGGAAAGGACAGCTCTTGGGTAGAAGCCTCTTCCGCTGCATAATCAATTGATGAGTCATGGCCAACCCCATATGGGGACATATATACGTGTTTTTATGTGTGTGTGCTTTATATATACATACATATAGATATATATATAAATATATATATAAAATAAACTCCTTGCTGGAAGCTTCAGCTTTGTGTCCTCATGCAAAGCGCTGAGGGTTCACCTGGCTCGTTCTGTTCAAAGATGAGCAAGCTCCCTTTGCAATAGGATGTTCTCTATGTCTCCTCTGCCAGGCAGAGCACAATTCACGGATGGAGAATTTGGGCTGCAGACAGCCAGGCCTGAGCAGAAGTCTCCGATGCTTCGGGCTCCCTCAAGCCTCCTGCCCGTCCAGGGATAGGTTCTGTGTGTTTTCTATGCACCCCAGGGATGGGCTGCAGATGGACATTTGCCCAGGGCGAGTTTCACGGGGCATTCATGGGGTGTTAACGATGCTGAAATTTCAGCCCAGCTCCTCAGCCACGCTGGGCTGGGAAAAGGGGAGAGCAGCTCTGCGATAAAAAACCAGCTGCAAACCAGGTTTCCCCGCAGCACAGCCAGAGGAGTTATCCCTGCACCTGGGGGAAGGAAGCAGAGGTGCAGGACCTGTAAAGCGAGACACAACTTTGGGAAGGATGACAGCAAAAAGCCTCTGGTGCAGAGCCAAATGCAAAGCTCCTCTTTGGGAGACAGCAGGAAGGGGAAGGACTGACCCAGCCATGGAATATTTCAGTATTACCTCAACAGAAATCAGTCTGGGCTACTAAAATGATTAAAATTACTTTCTAGTGATGGAATGGCTGCAGAGCACGCTTTTAGCTACTGTTATAATAAAGTATTTACAGTCTGCAGATCTCTCACTTCTTTCCACAGAGCCATCACGCAGGTGGTAATAAATAAAAATGTACCATTGTGAGGAGATTAAAATAAAAAAAAAAAACAACCCTGGAATATATTCATAGTACGTATCTTTACAAATGCAGGCAGAACAGAAAGCTCATTTTGTCTGTCTGACGTCACTGCTCTGTCCCCTACTTGTTTGAGACGGGCTGTGCATTCATTTTCCACAAAAAAGAGATGTCAACTGAACTGAGAAATACTGTCAAGCACGCTGCCCTGTTGTCTTATCTGCTAATGCAGCACTAATGTAGCATGGCATCATTATCATCTCCAGGCTCTGTGTCCACTGCTGCTGTGCCTGCTGCTTGTAATCTCTGGCTGCTGCAGCTATTGAACAAGAGTTGTTTTTTGGGTTGTTTTTTTTTTTTGCTTGTTCCCACTGTGGCTCATCATTTCTCCAATCAGCAAGATAATCTGGGAGCATCATCTCAGGGAGAGCTGTATGGAATGTCAGACCTGCCTCAGCCCAGCTGGAAGTGCAAGTGAACCACCCAGGTAGGAAGGAGAAGTCCAGATGATGATGGCACAGTGGCCAGGGAGAGGAAAAGGTAGTGGCAGCAAGCTCTGAACTACCAACAGTGACAGTTCAGGCTCTTCTTCTCATCCAGCAATGAGAGAATTTATCAGTGGCTATCAGTTCCCATTTCTGAACAAGCTCTGCTGGGCTGTTTTCATTGGCACCCCAGTAAAAACAGAGTCAGACCCAGCACATGGAGCATCCATCACCTGCAGCCCCTGCTCTGAGCCTCCAGGGTCACTGGGCTGCAGGAACTCTGCCTCTGGCTCCATGTGGGGTTTGTTCCCAATTCTGTCATTCCAACCTGACTGAAGGTTCTTGGAAGGAAGAGGCAAACTCCTGTGCTCAGTTCCCAAATGCATGTTTCCCAGTTGGAACAAAAAGAGCTTTTTCAGACAATACTGTGCTCACCTGCAGCACCTTTTGGATATGAAAAAGTGCAAAACCCGTGAATTCTCTTTCCCCGAGTTAAATTCTACACCGTGGTAAATACAGAGGGATTAAAAGCCAAATTCATTCCTCAATACATCTATTCACTATGGAACACTGGGGACAGGAAGACAAGGAATCTGTGCCCCAGCAAGCACGCCACTTGCATTTCATTTGCCTGAACAAATGGGGCCAAACAGGGAGCAAGGAGCAGCCACCCTGCTCCCATGGGGAGTCACTGTGTGCCTGCACTCTGTGGAAAGGGAACAAACTTCCAGACATTTCCCTGTTGTAAAACCTTCATGGGAGAAAAAAAGATAATTTTTTTAGGGGCTTCCAGAGAGAGGAAGGAAAATCTGAAAAACCCAAATATCTGAAGTAGTTAAAAGCAGCTTGTTGTGGGGAGATTACACCTCCTTCACCAGACAATGCAGCTCACAGCCCCCTTTCCATACAGCTCCCTCATCACGTTGGACCCTGCCTAGTTCAGGCACACCTCACCACCAAATCCCACAGCCTGAGCCACCCAGATGGTTGTAGAGCTGAGAAGGAGAAACATTTCCACAAGCAAAAGGTCTCTGAAGGGATTTTTAGGAAAACGGAGACTGAGCATTTCAGATTGCAGGGCAGCCACAATTGGTCTCAGTCTGGTTTTGCACAGGTCAGCCCTGGTCATCACATCCTTCACAGTCCCTGGACAAAACAACTGGGCAGAAAAGCAGGGGAGTGCTTTATGGGCAGGTGGAAATGCAACCCAGAAAAGAGAAATCTTCATAGAAAGAAAGTGTGAGCGAGCTCCTCCCGACAGTGAGAATAAACAGAACAGTCTGCAGATAAAATAAAGGAGCAAAGCCAAATCCTAGTTCATTAGGATGGCTCAGGAAAGAGCCTAGAACTGCAGAGTGGACAGTTTCTGAAGACCCACAGAAAGGCTGCAGGCAGTAAAAACACATTCATTTTAGGTGGAAAAATGTTATCAAGAGTACTAAGCAGGCAAATCCAAAAGACAGAAAATGCTGCACAGACATAAAGCAGCTTGGGAGAGGAGTAACACTGTTATATTTCGAAGTGAAGGAATGCATAGAATCAGGTTTTTGCTTCCACTGATGCCCTAAAAGGCTCCTGACTAACAACTGCAGTATAAAACTTGCTTATTCAACCTCCACATCATTCCAATAAAGTCAGAGATTTGGGTCAGAGATCTGTAGGAGTAACCATGTTATTCCTTAATCTTTGCCATACTTAAATCGTGCCCTTTGGCTACCAGCAATAATAACACCCTGATCTTTTGAGCCACAGACCTGAAAGTCCTTTTAAAAGGACAGACAGCATTCATCCTCATGCTGTATGGGCTGGGAATCTGCAGCAAACCAGAAGTTATTTGTTTCATCCTTGTGACAGCAAGTGATAACTGGGCAGGATACCCCCAAGCCCAGTGCCAGAGTCTGGAGTGCAGTAGTTCCATCCCATGAAAGGGATGATAAAAACTAGAAATGTCCCGTATTACCAGGGAAAAACCTTATTTTAAATATCCCACAGGGCCACTCTGTCACACATTGAAAAACCTGCAGGACATTATCTTGGAAATAAGTTCTTGGTCTTCCTAAGGGGAACTTCTCACATGGGCATAGGATGCCTTTTTCCCCCCCCAAGCCTTTGTCAGCAGTACACCTTAATGCCACTGCTTTTTTCATTTTATATTTCCCTTCATCAAGATACTATTCCAAAAATTTCTCCCATTTTCTTCTAGGTTTAATTTTGCAGTTTGCTTCCCTGTTAAGTCTTGATTCGAGACACCTCAGCTTTCAAGAGACATCCGAGGTGAGGCTCATCAGCTTCTCTTCAGAAGGATTTTATTTTATTTTATATGCTCTGGGGTTCAGGCTCAGCTACAGTATAACTGCAGGGGGTTCATGTTTAAATGGAGCTGCATTCCTTTGGCTGCAGGAGTGGGCCCAGGCAAAGGAAATGCACAAATCCATAAATAAGGCTTGGCACGATTTCCCTGCTCTACTTAATGCCGACATTTGCAAGCTCTGTTTTCCCAAACCTCTCGCTTCCAAATCCCTGCACCTGCTAATTTGTTAATTCTGTTTTCACTGAGTTTAGACTTATGTATTCTTAATTATGCTAATGAAGAATAAACTACTTAAAATATTAATGTTTTGCAAACCTTAAAAAGAAAACAGTTAACAAATACCTTGCCCCTGAGGTCTGTCTTAGCTGTTGGATTCACAGACCAGTCCAGGGCATTACTTTTTCTATTGAGGAGATGTCCTGTCCTCCCTTTCTCCTTTCTCCTCCCTCTCAAGTCTCTTCTGATCCAGCCTCACTTTCTGCTTTTCTGTCTGACCTCTGTTGGGAGGAAGATCTTGCAGTTAAATGAAAATCACCCCCAAGGTGGTCATTATCTCAGGTGTCTCCACCAGTTGTCTTTTCCTCTCTTGGTGCTGATCTCTCCCCTCCGAGGCTCTGCAAATGCTCCTTGCCCTGCTCCTTTCCAGCCATCCTCACAGCCAGTGTCTGGAACCTGCTGGGAGCTCCTGGCGTGGCACAGAGCTCTGTCCCCTCCTGTCCTCTGCGTGTCCCTCAGACACCTCTGCCAGGCAGGAGAGTTACAGCTCTGGCACGGGAATGAGGCAGGAGACAATGTGTGCTCCCTGCATGGCAGGGGCTGAGCTCTCCTCCTCGTGCACCCACAACTTCACCGAACTCTCCCCTGAACATTTCTTTGAACATTCTCTCCCTGAACATCTCTTTGCACACCTGGTTTATGCTTTCCTGGCTTCTACCTAAACCGCAGGTCAGATCACGGCAGCCACGCACCAAAATTGTGATTTACTGCACGTAAAAGGGACGGTGAGCACTGAACCTGCAAAGAAGAAAGCTGACTAATTGCTTCATTTACCCAAACAACGACTACCTGCAGAACCCCCCTGGCTCCTTGGGGTTTCTCCCTATCTGTGCACTCCTGATAAAAAAGCTGTGCTTTTTATGCTGCCAGCCTTTTCCTGAACGTCTGCGTGGAGCTGCTAAATCGCAGATTACACCGTGTAGGATATCAGTTCTCACCATCTCCCTGACAAGGCAGCATTGTTTCTTACAGGACAGATGGCTCACAAGATACTGATCTCTGCCAAGGGAGCAGCGCTGCACTGTCGGCAAAGTGGCTCTAAAGTGACTCTGAAAGCAACTGTTTTGGCATTAAGACTGAGCTTGAGGGTAAACCACACCAAGGAGCAGGCCATGGAAGCAGCAGCACTCTCAGCAGTATCAAGGAGCTGTTTCACCCCAGGAGAGCAGCTTTCCCCAGGGTTGTGTGCTCCCCTAGCTGCTCACAGTCTGCACGACTAGACTAGATTACAGTCATGCCATGCTTGTCACTTCCCTGGGAGTCTAGCCACACTTGCTGGGGTTTATTTTCAGCCCTCAGCTTTGGGAGTTCAATAATTATATGAGAATGTGTTCTTCTGGGGGGGAAAAAAAAAAAAAAAAAAGTTTCTAGCCTCTGGGGTGTGAAGTAAAGAGTGTGAGTCACAGAGTGAACTTCATTGAGGCAGAAACCAGACAGAAAGTGTCCCAAATTCTCTGGGTATAAAAATCTCCTAACTTTAGGACAAAGTTTGCAGGTTTGAGATGTGGGACAGAGAGGGGAGAAATGGGCCTTGGAGCCCACAGACTTGGCAGCACTAATAACAGAAACACAGAGCCATAGAACATCCTGAGCTGGAAGGGATCCACAAGGATCAACCAGCCCAACCCCTGGCCCAGCATAGACACCCCAAAAATCCCACCCTGAGAGCATTGTCCAGACACTCCTGGAGCTCTGTCAGGCTTGAGGCCACGACCATTTCCTGGGAGCTGCTTCATTTGGGGATGCCAGAATTTCTCTGCAGGCCACTGCACCTCCTTTTTCCTGGCTGGAAAAAGCCCCACTGTGATCCTTGCAGTGAGGGATGTGTCTGTGCTCTGCTCTGGTAGCAGGTCAGGGTGACAGCGGCATTTTGTGCACTGCCTCAAGCCCACACACCTCAGGGATTGCCTGCTCTGCTATTTATAAAGCTAAAAGGGTGTTATCACTCAGCCAGCACAGCGCAGAGGCATCGCTGGTGTTCTCCATGCAGGCACTTTTGTAAGTCCATTAAATCATTCCAGCTAGATATCATCCCCCCCTTGCTCACATGGAGCGACAGAGGATCCCTTTGACTCAATCCAATAAAGCAGCCACCAATTTAACACCACTTTTGGCAGAGGAGAAATGCATCTCTGTACAGGCCCACTTAACAGCCAAGGCCTGCTGAAGCTCCTCTGCTGCAGACACTTCTATTACTGCCATGCTGGGCAAATCAGCTGAGAAAATGTGCTGCACACTGGAGAACTTTATTTAAGCACAGTCATCATAACTGTGGCTACAGACAGAAATGCAAAAAAAAAAAAAGTGGATATCACCAGGCAGGCACTATTTTCAAAGGGCCCTCCTCCTGCTAATCCCTGCCTGCTGCCACACCTGGTCAGGGAGCCCTGGGAAATGGGAAGCACCATCACCCCCATTTTCTAAAGAAAGCAAAGAAGGAGACGCTTCCAACTTTTAAGAGAATATCCAGGGCACTAAAGAACCTCATTCCACTCCACACTTTAACCACTGACTGACAGCTGAACCCCTTGTGGAAGGCTGCAGTGCAGAGTGAGACCTCCCTGCTGATGCTTTCCTTTAAACAGGGCACTGGAGCAGCAGATGTGCACTGATGATGCACTGCTGGTCTCTTCTGACAAGCACTGTTCTTTCAAATCCTCATTTTCTTTTGGTTTCCTCTCGCTTCTTCATCTGAAAGCTTCCATCCTCTGAGGCTCTGAAGGGTCTGAAAATTCAGGTGTCTGATGCTTAGGCAGCTACAGGAGTTAGCAGACAGCCTGGAAAGGAACAAAGGGCTCACAGAGGTTCGAACAGTCCCATCCATCTCACTGAGGGGTTTAATCCTGGAGCACGATCACTGCTGGTGACAATTCCAATCCTTATGCAGGAGAGGAGATGGGAAGTTAGCACTTTGCATTATTTTCCTTTTTAGCATCCTTATTATTGTTTTTACTTCCATGCCTGGGAGGTGTTTGAAGACCCCCCCCCACCTATTTTACCCCACCTCAAAGGAGCTACATAAATAAAACTTTGTACAAGGAGTGAGCTGTGATTCAGGTGTTCACTGAAACACAGGAAACAGGCAGAGAACTTAAGGAACTCTGCAAACCACTGGAGGGACCACTGCAGATGTCACACATCACTTGGGCATGGCTTCACCTGGCATGTGCTACTTTTCCAGCTTCTGCTTGCTCGGGCTGACCCCACTGCTGGACTCTGAGGCAGGTCCTGCTGTGAACACAGTGTTCAGAATGTCATCCTCCCTCCCCAGGGCTGTCTGCAGAGCAGCAGCTCTGGACACTGACTGAGGCAGGAGGGCCAGGCTGAGCTGCCCCTGCACAGGGGCATCCTCCACATTTCTGCGCTCCCCCACAGCTCCCAGGAGGGCTGGGGAAAGCAGCCACAGCCACATCAGCCCAGTCCCTCACAGATCATTAGGCCCATGGCAAAACAAGCAGAAGTAATGCACAGCAAATGAGATTAGTGCCCAGCTCTGCCCTGACTTTGGTTTCTGATGGCACTGACGTGAGCACCAGGCCATTCACAGCCCACTGTCCATTAGGGAGCACACCTCATCACACGTGGCAAAATTAGCTGTGGGTGACATCTCTGAGGTGCCTGAGAGCTTCTCTGGGGTGGAAAAGTATTCAGGACTCTCACTGGGACTCTCAGCAGCATTTGCTCCATCCCACAGTCCCATCCCAGTGACCTGGCAATCTGGGCATTGCTCCACTGCCTTTCTGGGCAAGCAGCTTTTCCTACCTGCACTTCTGTTTGCTCCTCTCATCTGATTTTAGGGTGTGTGGCACCACTGGTGCCTGCAAATAAGCACAACCTGCTCTCAGCTGCTGTGACAGGAACCTGTTCTGTTATTAGAATTCATTTTTTTGCTTCTTCCTATTTTCAATGAATTTCACTGCACAGCTCTCCTCTTCAATGTCAGCACTCTTCTTTCCAGACACAGAAAATCAGATCAAGTGTCTGATTAAAAAACAGATACAAAGGGGCTAAACCCAGCTTGTATAACAAGCAACTGGCAGAGATATTAAATGAAGACCTGGGGATTTTTTCCCCCTTACTTTTTCAATGGGCATTGGCATAATGACCATGTACAGCTCCATCATTTCAAGCTCCATGGTTAGTTTTACACATTTCCTTGTTCATGTAATTAGCTGTTAGCATTCTTGAGCATTGTCCATTAAATTTTATTACCCACAATTTAGTTTTCGCAGAAGAACAGCAAAAAAATTACTGCAGAAATAATATCCATGGAAGACATGTTACATGCATCATCACAAGGGAAAACTGGGACTTTCCTCAAGTTCTGAGCTGTTCCTAGACAGACTGCAGGATTGAATAAAATACTGAGTCGGATCTTGCTTCTGTCACAAATCTAAAATTAATTTTTTGACTCTTTAGGATTACCCTGCATCCCTGCGAGCTTAATTACATACAGGACTTAATTTGGATTCACTCACCAAAAGTATTCACATTTCCTCAAAACCTAATTTTTCAGGTCTCTTTCTGTAACTATGCTGAGGGTTTGTATTTAGTAGCTAGTTACCTCCATATGCATGAAAAAAACCAAACCAAAACTAATTTTTTACTCTGACAAACTAAGGCTGAATCCTTCTCAGTGCACTGAGGCTACATTCCCTGGGTCCTGTGTTTTGAAGTGCCATGAGGGACATGTTTTTTGTTTAGTGTTGCAGTACTTGCAGCCTGTCTAAATTTCCTCAGCTTCTACAGCCTGCTTCTCTGAGATCTCCATCCCCTGCTCATTAATTACCTTTGCCAGCACAGCTCTCCAGTGGGGAGCCAGATCCAGCACCAACTTTCCTGTCCTCTCCAGCACTCTGAGGAGCCCTTGCATTTTGTTTTCTTAGCTAGATCTTGCTGCCAGTGACAACCTCTTTTCAGTTCTGTCTTAAATGCATCAGGCCAAATTTTCTATTCGCTTCCTTCACCTGCCTTTGGCCCAGGTCTGACTCCTTCCTCCCAGAACTGCAGCTCAGCTGCACCTTTAGTGATTTCTGATCAAAGCACAGTGGAGTGGATTTTCCCAGCAGCAAGCACCTCTGAGAAGCACAAACACTGCTCTCCAGGGCAGCCCCTGCAGAACAGAGCCAGCCAGACACGTTCTCCCCAGCTTTCACACAGGCCAGCATGGAAAACTACAGAAATCAGCCATGCCCTGATTTTAGGTAGTGCTAAGTCAGCTGTTCACCTCTCTGGCTCTATCTGTGTGAGCACAAGTATTTGCTTTTTCCCCACGGTGAGCCAGGGATGCTGCTGCTGCCACTGCTCATCCCACAGGGCAAGGAGCTCATCTTTTGTCAGCCCCTCTCCTTACAAGAGGGGGTGTTCCAGCTGGAGAGGGAATTGGTGCAGCCCTTAAATGTCTCAGTTCAATCCTTGTGCAGTGAGGAATTTCTCCTAAAAGACATACTCAGAGTCTCCTGCAATTAACTCTTCCCATGTCAGCTTAGTAAGGATCCCCTGTGGATGAATCCAAACATTTTGTGTTTGTTAGTGAATTGTTACTTGAATGGACCAATTTGCTTTCCCCCCCCCATTGGTGTCCCCTGGATTTCCATGATGGAGAGGAGGAGGGCTGGAAGCCACATGGGCTCTACCCATATGATCATGGTGACTACAGCTCTTCCCTCCCTCCTGCTTTTGCTCCAAGCTCTACCTTAAAATAATTAAAGGTGCTGCTTGCTGCTGGCCCTGGGAGCTGCTGTGCATCCCACCCTGCACCAGTCACTGCTGGATTTGCCCCCTCAGTCCTGCTTGTCCCCAGCTCCTGCCATGGGAGGATGGCACTGCAGTCCTTGTCCCATCCCCAAGGCCAGGCCTTGAGCCTCCAAGAGCCATTTATTCACACTGTGCAATCTGGAGGGATTCCAACTTGCAGATGCTTCTCTACCTCAAGTCTTTATTTTTCCTCCTGGTGCTCTGGATTTTATTTCATCCCTGAGGTGTCTCAGAGCAGTCCACCCTCGCTCAGTCATGGATGATTTATTTTCCTTAGCAAAATCAAAATATTTTGCTAAGGGTATATTCTGCGCCTTCTGAGAGGTTTTGGTGGGATTTCTTTTTTTTTTTTTTTTTTTTTAATATGAGGATCATTAGCCAGTTTCCCTTGATTTGTACTTTGAGTTTTCTGTGGAGCTTTTAATGACAGCAAGCACTCAAACTCACTCTGAATGTGCTGGATCAGGTGAAGCAAACAGTGTCCCACTTGTAAGTGAGATGCCCTCTGAAGCCAAAAATCCTGCTCAGCAAATCATCCTGCCAGTCCCAAACCCCTGGTGACAGCCAAGAAACCATGGATCCCCTTCCAGGGGAGCTACAGGAGTGAGGGGCCTGGGTGAAAGAAGCTGGACTCCTCCAAGAGTTCCCCTGTATTTCAGGAGAGCCCCTGAGGCCCCTTGCAAACCCTGAGCAGGACAGCCCGGACTGTCACACTGTGACTGACAACAAATGTCACTTGGCTGACATTCCAGGTGGGAAAAACAATCAAATGCTATCCGGATGTTTCCCAAATTTCTTTCTGGATTTCTCCTTTCTACGAAGGAAAACAAGGGGCAGGGACAGCTCTGGGGAAATGCTGCATTGTGCCAAAGATGCCACAGCCTGACCTGCTCACAAACACACGCCAGCACTGCACCAGGTAATGCCACAGGAGCGAGGGCAGAAGTGCCACAAAGTGCTCAGCATAACTCAAGAACATCCTCCTTAAAGCCTGGAAAAGGGGACACCACTGAAACAGACACACAGACAGACACACAGACACACAGCCCACCCCTCCCTGGGGGGAAAATCCAGATTGCCCACTGCGGTTGGTGCAGTGTTGGACACAGCACTGACCACTGACCACGGAACAGCTCCCAGAGCTGGTCCTGCTCCTGGGGCAGGCTCGGAGCAGCAGTGACATCTCTGTTGCAGTGCAGCAGCAGGCTTGCACTTGCATAAGCTGATAAATGCCAACTCAAGGTGACTCCACTCCATGGGCTGCATTAGCATCGGGCTGCAAATCCTGAGGGCAAAGCAACACCAGCAACTGCAGCCCTGCAACCAACAAAGTCACAGGGAAAACCCTCCCTCCTCACACGTGGGGTGCAGGACAACACCTCAGGGAGTGTTTGCAGCCTGCTGGGCTCAGGGCAGAGGCACTGAGCCCACCCAAGGAAGAAGGGATGAATATTGCCTGTTAGAGACACCTCCTACACGATATTATTACTTTCCATTAAATTGAACAAAAAATACCCAGGTTCTGGAAGCGCTGTCTCATTGTAACACCTGCATGATTGGATGAATAAATCTGTTTTAATTAACTGCCTTTTTTTATAGTAGGCTGTAACAAAATATTGTGAGAAAGCGAGAGGCTGATAGTTGGCTTTGAGATTTCAAATAACCCTCTCCTAATTAAATCTGTATATATTTATATGTAATCCTGGAGCACAAAAGCACTTAGACCAATCCATTTGTTTAACTTCCTTTCCTGTTTTCTTTCCTAGTGTTAGTTATTAATTTACTATGCTCTTCCTTCCCTTTGCTTCAGCCAGAGCAGAGCCAAATTGTTTCAAATGCATTTTGTGCGCTCTGAATTTCACTCTGCTTATGCAGAGCCACTTGTCTTGCAGACTCCAGTGACATAACTCCTAATTGCGAGGCTAAAACTGCAAAGAGAGGTCTCCATCCTGGACTCCTTCCTGCTTTGTTGCACCTGTGATGCCACTGACTAGACTCTCCAGGCTAAAACTCTCCTCCAGCTCAGCAGGGAAGGCGCTGCAGGGCTTTGGGAGCACATCAAAGCTTCTCTGAGCGCTGCTGCCCATTTCATGTCCCACCAATGAGGGTCTGTCACATGCTGCTACTGACTGAACTGCTTCACTTCTCAGCCCCAGAGCCTGCTGAGCTTTAAGTCTATTGTCACTCTCACTTTTGTGCTCTATCCCCCCTCCTCAGCACCCCAAAAAAGAGGAAAAGAGAACAATGAGGAGTGTGTCTCTGCCCATGCATCACTGTGCTGTGCTGGGCTTGGGTGTGTGCTGCCTTAGGGGGAGCTTCAGAACCCAATAAAGCACAAATAGGGACCAAAACAGGACAATCTCCTGGTGCCCTACACACCTCTGTGCAGATATAGGGTGTGGGGCAGCAGGAAACACTGAGGGGGCTCTGCAAAGACTGTTTTGACATTACACTGGAGGGTGAAGATGCTTCACCCTGAATTTTGGTGCTATCACACAGCGTGCCCTAAGAAAGAATGAAAATAAACTCTTCAGAGGACAGTGAGAACATCTGAAATAAAACATTGTTCTTCATGCCCAGATCTAAATCATGCTAAAACCGGGGGGAATTTTTTCATTTCTTCCCCCCTGGAAGGGGAAGATGGTCGTGGAACATTCCTGAGCTGTAACAAACAGGATTCACTTTTGCCCACAACCACACACTGCTGGGTTTTAATATTTTCTTTGAACTAAAGCTGTGCTTTTCTGCCCCATAAGGTCTCCCCAGCTGCCCAGACATGAAAGGCACTGTCAGCAGTGCTCCAAACACATCCTGGCTGGTCTGATGCCAGCAGATGACTGGGTTTCCACCAGGAGCAGCCCATTCCTTTGTAGTATCCATCAGCTCTCAGGGATTCAAGCACTCATGCAAAGTGCAGTCATGCTCCAAACAGCTACAAAAAGGGAAATGCTCCAGCTAAAAAACTGATATTCAAACACTCCTCGTGCCTCCAGCATCTCCACTGCACTGAGGAGATCCATCTGGGATAGGAAAATCCTGCAGCCTGAGGAGGCTGTTTCCAGAGCTCATTTTTCAGGTGCAGGACATTCTCTTTAGCAGCAGCTCTTGATAATGATAATCGATCCATATGGATTAAACAAGAGTGTTGGATGAAAAACATTAGATTGGAACCAGAGGGTTCCAAACCAAGATAAAAAAAAAAGAATTTAAATGAGGCATGAGCAGGTCTACTTGTGTGTTAGTTAATTTGGAAACAAACCAGTGCTTTTGATCAGCATCAGTTTTCCATGATACTTCTAAACGATCTTTCCTATAAAAGACTTCACTTCCACTGAAAAAACTGCCCATACTCTTCACTTTTCATTTCTGAAGTCTCCGTTCTTTATGACTTGACTCCCCATTTAGCACTCACAAAGGCATATTCGGTGTGCTGAGATTTTAAAAGACGAATAAAACGGGAATCCATCCATCACAAAATCCACACAGCAGGACGGCGCCCCTCACGTATCCACATTTTTTAGTAGCACGCTGTTGGTTTGCTTCTGAGCTAATAAACTGAACTCAGCGACAGCTTCGTGTGGCACAGCCTCAAGGAAGGAAGAAACCCGGCTTGGACTTCTCAATCTTGCCTGATCACGGGTGTGCTGCTGTGCTTCTCTTTCTTTGCCTGTAAAATGGGTGGAAATGCTGCTAATCTATCCTAACTCCACGCTAAGAGGCTCAAGCCATAAAGCCGATTTAAGCTGCAGTATGGGCACAGTAATAATGCCATTAACATACTTCAGATTTTCCGGAAGTGAACAAGAACTGAAAGCCTAATTTGATTTCTTTTTTTCATTTTTTTTTTCCCAACTCTGCATTTTCTTCATAATGCTTCAATATTTAAGCACAGGAACATGGTCTGGACCAGGACTCGGTGCTGTGTGGATGCTCTCTCTGCATACCCCAGCTGTTCCCACTCAAGCCTTTGGGAAGGGAGGAAAAGCCACCCTTAAAGGGTGTAACAGCTCTCACCTTGCCAGTATGACCAGAGGGCATTTGAAAAGGCTCTCAGGCTCAAGCATCAGTGTCTGGGTCAAACAGAACCACATCCTGGGGCTGCCCAAAATCTCCTACAGGCATCACAGAAAATGGGAGAACCAATCCATGAGCTGGCAAAAGTGTGTTTGGCCAAACATCCAGGAAGAGCAGAGCCACTTGTAAAACCTGGATCAGGGTCTGAGGTGGCCATTAGCAAGGAAAAAACCCCGTGTAACAATGTTGTTGCTGTGAATAATCTGACAGCAGACACTGGACAGGTGTTTGTGGTCTTATCCCGGTTTAAATGTCGGAACAATCAGGCACAGGATCCTCTCACGGCCTCAGCGCTCCAAGTTTGGCAGATAAAGGACTTCAGCCAAGCAGAATAACCAGATTAAAGCACTCTGAGAGGGGCTCTGCAGCAGGACTGCAGGAATCACACCTCTGTGACTCTGAGCACCTCCTTAGCTCCCTTCACCTCAGCCTTCAACTTCTACGTTGAAGAACTCCACACAACCCCACAGCTCAGCCTGTCACAGCACAAACACACGGCTTTCACCTCCATCTGTACCTCCCTGCTTCTGAGAGCTGAACTCCTGCCCAAACTCCTGGGCTGAATCAGCCCCTGTTCTGGGAGGGACAGAAGGAAGAGGTCACTGGCACAAGTCAGCTGTCCCTGCTCCACACACACCTCTGGTCATTGCGGGGAAGCTCTGAATGCAGAAGCAGCAAAAAAACGGCTCTGATGCTAAAAAAGCAAACCCACAGAACAGTCCTGAACTGGCCTGCTCTGCACAGGTCACTGACACAGGAGGAAAAGCCTTGCTTCCAGCTGGTTTTTGCAGGAGAGAAAGATTAATTCCCAAAAATGTATGGGAAGGTCATGGCAGCAACATCACTCTTTCATTACACCCCAAATGCTTCACCCTGAATTTTGGTGCTATCACACAGCGTGCCCTAAGAAAGAATGAAAATAAACTCTTCAGGGGACAGCAAGAGGATCTGAAATAAAACATTGTTCTCCATGCCCAGATCTAAATCTTGCTAAAGTCAGGGGGAATTTTTTCATTTCCCACTGCTGCTCCTGCGCTCACAGAAGAGCCCTTCACTTTTCACCAACAATTCAACCCATAGCCAGCCCCAGGACTGGTGAGAGAGAAGATGCTGATTAGAGCCACAGTTCCCTTCACCCTGGCAAGAGCTGGAAATTCTGAGAATTTAACTCAGCCTTGGACTGGAAATGTCCCTGAGCAGGGACCAGGCAGAGCTAACTCTGACAAATCTGATCTTTATCCCCTACAGGAAGACCAGTGTTGGTGGCCTGAATCCCAGCCTTTCCTTGTCTTTCCCCAGCTCTCTGCTGAGAGATTTAACTACCAGGATTCTCTAGCTGCTCCTCTTTGCATAAATAATTAAAAACTTTGGGAGCTTGCTGGCTGTTATGCTCGAAGACTGGAGTGACATACCAGGAATCTGTAAGATTTTTGGAGGACGAAACCACCTATTTTAAGTTCTGTTCCATTCATGAGTATATTCCAATCTTTGGCAAAATCAGAGGACAACCCAGAAAGATCCTGCTCATCTCCGACCCACTCCATAGGTGTATGGCCAGTGCAGATGAACTGTTTTTGACGGAGATGGTCCAGAAATCCTTGTATGTTAAAACACTTCTGAAACACCTCTTCCTCTCATCCACTGCAGCACCCTGCATTTCTTTTCAGCCCAGCCACTCTTCATCCTTTCTTCTCCCAAACTATTTCAGTCAGCCAGGGGTTCATGTGGCTCCTGTGGACAGCAATGGGTTTATTTTTGGGAGGGGTGCCCACCCCTCCCCATTCCACTTTGTGCCAGTAGCTGAAGTGATGGCTTGTTGACTGCTGATATTCCTACTCCTGTCTTTGACAGGCAGGGCTCCCACTCACCAGCTGCTCAGCCTGTTTGATTAGGTTACAGACAGGGTGCAGGGAAAGCGGCAGGAGATAATGTGGAAGTGGAGATGCGCCGGGTGTGCGCAGGCGCGGCTTTGCAGGACCACAACAAATCTCTCCCAGCCCCAGGGTGAGCCCAGCACCGAGCTCCTGGGCACCCTCATGGTGGGGGAGAAGGCAGGAGAGCTGGGAGGGTGCCACTCCAAACCTGGCACCAGCTCAAGATCCACAGAAACCCACAGGCAAATGTCAGAGCATTTGCCCTGACACCCCATAAACACAGAGCTCCAGGCTCAAACAAGGATGTGCATTTTAAGGCAGAAGTTTAGACCTTGGTTTAGACCTTAAATCTGGGAAGCCTGGAGCCCTTTTCCCAGCTAGAGAGCATCTCCCTGCCCTGGCCTGGGTTCAGCTTGTGCCCCTTAAATCCATGGCACAGGGGAGGGACTCGGGGTCTGTCTGGGACAGGGACGTGGCACCTCTCTCCTCTTGTGCATCCAGGGTGGCCATGGGGGGTCAGCCAGGCCCTCAGAGGAGCTGCTCTCCCTGCCGAGGAAGCAGGAGGCTGCTGGAGCACAGGGCTGTGTCTGGGCAGCCCTGTTCCCTCCAGCAGCCCCCGGGGAGCCACTGGGCCCAGCCAGCTCCGGGATGGCCCTCAGGGACTCTCCCAGGAGGGAAGTTAGTCTTTGTTTTCTTGCTGAAGAAATGAGGTATTGCAGCAGAAGCAAACTTCTAAGATTCTTCAGAGGTTCAGCCTGCTCTTCCCAGATGAGGATCCCCTGATGGTATTACACAGGACAGAAAGATCTGGGAAAAGGATTTTCACTATAGCCCCTGCGGGGACTTTGCATCTTTTTGTTCAAACATGCTCTGTGCTCTTCTGCCCTCTTCCATAGATCACATCTTACTTCCTTTGTCCACATAACCTCTTCTTTTCAGTTAGAAAATCCCTCCCTTGCAGCAGATGCTTCTCTTTGAATCAGCCTTCCCAGCAGTTCCTCAGGGGACAGCCCCCTGGCCATTCAGGCACTGACCACGTCCCTGCATCCAGCCCGACCCCACAGGAGAAATGGGCCACAAGGCACTGACATCCCAGCAATCCTTATTCCTCTTGTTCCCATCATGAACAATTTTAGGGCATTAGGACAATTTTATAAACCTGGAGGTCTTTCCACTTGGAAACTTTCAAATACCCCAATACACATAATACAGAGATTTCCATTAACTGCAGCCCCGGGCTAAGTGAGAGATCAGCACCTCCATTTCGTAATGCAGCACAAACCAGAATGAACAGGACACAAAGACTGAATGAGAGAGAGGAATTATTTCATCTTGTTGTCCCAGCCAGAGCCCTGAGCCCCAAATGGCTTCATCCTCTCACTGCTTTTGTCAGTAAGGCTTCACACAATGAAATTCTTGCAGCTTCCCATGTTAATCCATTAATACCTGTGAGAGCAGGCTGAAATCTCTACCCTGGTTATCATTCCGGAGCCAAAATGCCCAGTAGACACTATTCCATAAGCTCTATCCTTCCCTCTCTATTTTACTGGGCAGAAAGTGAATTGCTGTTTTAGCAAGCTGTGCATGCCAGAGCTGGGAGAACACAGGAATGGATTCAATCCATGCTCCTTCCATCCCAGGATGCCACCTTTGGTGATGGGCAGCAGTCTGGGTGTCCTTCTGCACTCTCCCTGCATCTGGCAATTCCAGGAGCCAGAGGTTACACCCAGACTTTCATCTTTCCTGTCCTCTCTGTGTGCCTTGTGAACTTGCCTCGTGTTTTTCAACCTGCTTATGCTTTTGCCCTCCACAGTATCCTGCAGTAATGAGCATTACAATTTAATTAGCAGACATGATAGGGAACCTATCTGACTCTATTCAGGTGCTTAAGCCAGTCTTGCCCAAACAGTGAATCAGATTGCTCTCTAAGGATGAAGAAAGGGATGCAGGACACGTGAGAGGGGCCAGGAAATTGCTTCAGTTCTCACTGGAACATGTTCACTGCACGTGAAGAGGGAGAGAGAGCGGGAGAAGGGAATAAGGACAAAGCAGCTTCCTGGCTTGAATCCAAAGACTGAGCTGAGAATAAATAATAATACGTGTCTAACGAGCTAACACCCATCATTCCCATGAGCAGAGACCATCCTCCTGCCTAAGTCAAGTCTCCTGTCATGGCCACTGTGACCAACACCATATAAAACCCAATGTGCTCTAAAGAAAATAAAAAATGGAGAAAATGGGGGCCCAAGTGTACCTGGTACTCATCTGCAGAGAGAAATACTCCTTGTGTCTCCAGTTCCTCCCCTTCCCAGCCATCACCTCCCAGAAAACACTGCAGGGATGCCATACCTACAGCCACACTTCACTTAAGGGACTACTCACTGCTTTCCAAGGCAAGAAACCTCAGGAAGAGCACAACTTTTATGTTTGAAGAGCTCCACACAACAACACAGCAGTCTCTTTGCCATGATGATAACAGCCAGAACACGAGGCAGGTTATCCAGCAGGGAGGCAGAGCTGCAGGGAACTGATCCTCATGCAGCAGCAGGAGGGGAGCAGCCCCAGCTCTCCTCGTTTCAACTCTGGATGCCAGCACAGTTCTTGCTTCCCCAAGAGGGAACTTAACCTAACTTACCCTGAAAACACACTGAAGCGGAATGGCTCAGAGAGTTGAGAGAAACAACAGCCCTGCCCCAGCTCTGCAGCCACTGCAGCTCCTCACACAGGGACAGCTCCATCCTCCCCTGAGTTCTAACTGCACTGGGCCTGGGCATCCAAGAGGAGCTGGCTGGCAAGATGCTCTGTTGCAGTGATTTGTGCTTACTGGCCATCTCCCTTGGCAGGAAAATCAACTGAGAGCAGCCTTTGCCTTGCCCTGATTTAGTGCTTGTCTAGCAAAGAAACCCACAGCTGTTTAAAAGCCACCGACCTGCTCTGGTGCTTCTTAATCTGAACCACACACCGGGTCTGGACCCTTCTGCAGTTATTCATACCAATTCCACATTGCTCACCAGGATTTCAGTTTCAGAGACTTTCAGGAATCCCCCCCCCCCCCCAAATCGGACATTGTAGAGACTAACTAACATCCACCCCTGGCAGCACCCTGCCTCTCTGGGACTGGAGCACTTCCAGCTCCCACCCTCTGAAATGTGCCAAGTGCAGGTGCTGAGCTGAACCTGCCCACCTCTGTACCAGGCTGTCAGAACTCTGCTCGTGTGCAACACCTGCATTTAGGCACTCACCCCATACAGGTGCCTCTCATTTCCAGACATAAAAGACCTTGGCAAATCCAGACCAGTTTTTGATGGCTGCACCCGGTGCTGAACTTGGTGATCCTTGCTAAACATGACTTTATGAATGTCTCATCCTGCAGGTTGGCTTTTTTCTGCTCTTCTCATGTTTTCCTTTCTCTGTCTCTAGCCAGAAATGATTTACATGTTTGTTTACTCTGAGCTACATTCATCTGAGTCATTCAGCAACCCTCTACCCACAATCACATTACAGCAAATTTGGAACTGGAGTCTCAGGGAGTGAATATTATTCTGTTGTCAAGATGAGAGTGGGGGGCCATATTCTGCCACTGGGTTTCAGGAAAAACTGACTTCTGCAAGCATGTCAAAATCCAACAGCCTCATAATCCCCTGTGTTCTGCGTTTCTTCATAAAGAAGGAGAAAATCCAGGCAAATAAATTACTCTATATTTACACCAGCTACAGTGTAACAATTAGTAGGATTTGGCTCATTTCGTACAAATTATACTACTGTACTAGTAGGAATAATCTATTCTGTTTCAAACTAATTTTAGCCACCCTTGACTGCTCTTCCATCTGTTGCAGAAAAAAAAAATTATTTGCACACAGCTATTGTGAATTTTCTTCTCCAAGGTATGTTTTCAAGAACTACATCTCTCAAAAAACAACGTAATCATATTCTTAGCAAGACTCATAGCTCAGCTGACAGTACCTTGTCTATTAAATCCACAACATGAAAAGACCTCAGAATTGACATTCTAAAGATTTTTTTTTAAGGCTGCCCGAAATAAATCTTTACAGAAAGCAAGCTGATCAAAGAATTTTTGAGCTTTGCATTACCATTAATGCAATTCTAGAAGCTATTCAGAGATTCTAGCAAAGCAGAAAGAGGTTATGAAAAGTAACAACACCTTTTAAAAAA
Organism: Sinosuthora webbiana; assembly: GCA_013397395.1. NCBI lineage: Eukaryota > Metazoa > Chordata > Aves > Passeriformes > Sylviidae > Sinosuthora > Sinosuthora webbiana. Next base: position 476,763 of record VXBN01001441.1, on the reverse strand, counting down.
CATATTACAAAACCAATGAGATTTCAATACACTACAGTGAAAGCGATGCACATTAAAAGAGAAAACATTCTCTCAGAAGCCCAGTAATAAAAATAAGGAATTCTGTTAATGTTCTATGCACTTGCAAGATATATTAAGACTGATCAGAGGTTAGTCTCAGGCTCAAGTACTTTTCCATCTAGTTTATTTTCACCACTTTACAAGAAAAAAAAAAAAACCACAAAACTAAACCCAAACCAGCACCTCGACCTTTTTCTTTACTTTTAATTCTAGAAATGTGCTCTGTAGCAGTATCTGAGGTACGGTTCTTGCCTAGGAAGACTTGCACCTAGCTGACAGTGTATTGATTTTATTGATTTAAAAGTCCAACCAGATGGAACAGCAAAGCCCCACCAGAGAGCTGGGGGCTCACAGCAGCCCAGGGGGTGTCGTGCTCAGGGGAAGAACCTTCATGTCTTCATCCACTGAAGGGTCTGGGGCTGAAGCATTTCTTCAGCTGAAAATTACTGCCGAGTTACCAGCAGGGACACTGGGAGCGGATACTCATGGCCCGAACAGGAGTGACACATCTGATAACACCCAAGTGGGGGGTGCTTTTCTGCCTTTTCTCCAGAAACAACACTAGATTTCTTTACGAGGGAGTATTAGTCAAAATCCCAGTTCCTTTAGTCTGCTTTGGAGCTCTCTGAACAGGAAATTTGGCCATTAGGCATTTGGCCACAAGTTCCAATCAACTACCTGAAGATACCTTCTTTAACTTCTGAAAAGCATTTTTTAAAGCAGCAATACAGTAATTTGCATTTACACAGTACCTGCCTGGCTGAAAAGTGTTCTCAAGGGCTTCTGAGCAGCTTCACGGAGCCCTGGGAAGCAGTGACACGGGATATGCCATCATTACGGAGAAGGCAATCAGCACCGAAGAGGACAGAGCCTTGCCCAGGAGCAGGCAGGATGTCCTCTGAACAGAAAAACCCTGCTCAGCTCTCCCGCGGGGGACAGGCACACGCACAGAGGCGCCGTGCCCACAAAGGCAATCCTCTTCCCAAAAATCTTTCCTCCCAGCTTTGATGCCGGTGGGTCCCTTCATGCTCGGGGTGTTCTGTGCTCCTTGATCACCCCTCGCACTCCGCACAGGGCACTGCATTACATAAGCTCATCTGCACGGAGATGCACCGGGCACGAAACTTAGGGGTTTACAGCTGACCGGCAGAAAGATCAAACATTTTTTTTTTTTTTTACAATTCAGTGGAAAAGTTAAGAAGAAGTGATCAGACAGACCGGGAATTCAAAGTGATGCTGCTCGAGAATGCAAGACTTGGTACGTGACTGTTCAACCATGTTACCTTAGAGCATGGAGAATTTAATGGGAGACTCGCACATTACCATATTCATAACCATGACTAACAAATCTGTTGTCAATGCCACCAAAAATATCACACAAGCAGAATGTTTTTATACCAAAGAGACCACTGAAGTCACGGCTCCATAGTAAACAAATGAACTTATGAAGAGTCTTGAAAATCAGCTCTTTTTTCTTTTTTTCTTTTCCCTGCGGGATTTGATACACTATAAACTGCGAGATGCCTGGTAGTTCAAAGAGGGGTTGATAAAAGAGGCATTTTTCTCCTGCAAGCATCACAGCAGAGAACACCCCTCCGGTATCACTGCCACCTTTCCCATGCTGAGGGCACTTGGGTCACCCAGACGACTCCCAGCCAGGTCAAGGGCTGCCCGAATGGGTAACGATTTAAACGGGCATTTAATCCTCTCCGAGAGGATGCAGATGCTCGGTGCTGTCATTTAGGGCAAGGGCAGACAAAATCCAGCACCGTCCCTCGAGATGCCAGTCCCGGTGCTGCCGGCAAGTCCCGTGGGGGAGCGCGGCCACGCATCCCGTCCTGTCCCGCATCCCGTCCAGTCCCGCATTCCTCCCGGCCCCGTATCCCTCCCGGCCGGCTCCGCATCCAGATCAAACATTCAAAATCAGCTCTTTTTTCTCCCTCCCGGTCCCTCATCCCTCCCGGTGCCTCATCCCTCCCAGCCGGCTTCGCATCCCTCCCCTGTCCCGCATCCCTCCCGGCTCCGCATCCTGTCCAGTCCCGCATCCCTCCCGGTCCCTCACCCCTCCCGGTCCCGGATCCCGCCCGGTCCCACCGCCGGCAACTTCAGCGGGAGCAGCGCTCCACGCCGGGGCAAGTGGATGCCGGTGGCTCCGGGGGATGCGGGCACGGAGCGGCCCCGACCAGCCGCGCCGGGCGCCCCGGGGCTCGGGGCTCCAAGTTCCCAGAGTGACCGCGGGGCTCTGGGCCCCGTCCCCCCG
>VXBN01001441.1:435751-473469 GCA_013397395.1 Sinosuthora webbiana | reverse complement strand
CCCTACACACCGACAGACCCCCCACACACACACCCCCTACACACAGACACACACCCCCTACACACTGACAGGCACCCTACACTGCGAGACACACACACCCCGCACACTGAAAGACACCCCAGACAGTGACACACACCCCACACACCGAGAAACACACCCCACACAACGAGACACACATACCCTACACACCGACACACACACCATACACACCAACACACACCCCGCACACACCAACACACACCCCACTCACCGAGATGCACACCCCACACAGAGACAGACACCCCACACACCTGCACACAGCCCACCCAGAGGCACACACCCCACACACACTGACAGACACCCCACACACTGAGACACACACCCCCCACACACCGACATACACTCCACACACCCAAGACATCCCCGCACACACACACACAACCCCCCCAATACACACACCACTCAAGTGTGGGTACAGCCACACTTCACACACACACACACACACACACCCTCACACCCACACCCACACTGCTTTGGGCTGGCCACGGACTTAATTCTTTCCCCAGTATCTGGTTCAGGGCCTGGAGCTGGGGTCAGTGTGAGGAGGGTGGTGCTCACACCCCAGTGTTGTGGCTGTTGCTGGGGTCAGTGTGAGGATGGTGGTGCTCACACACACCTCAGTGCTGTAGCTGCTGCTGGGTTAACCCCATGCCAAGGCTGAGCAGTGTCCCATGCTCTGCCAGTGAGCAGGTGCACAGGAGCTGGGACACAGCACAGCCAGGACAGCCAACCTGAACTGGCCAAAGGGATTACACAGGGTCCTGCCCAGTTTGGGAGCTGGTGGATCTGGCCAGGGTCATTGATCACTGCTGGGGGACAGGCTGGACATCTGTCAGCAGGTGGTCTGTGTCTGTACTGTGTGTGCATCACTTGTCCTTCTTAGAGTTTGTTCCTGTCTCTCTTTTGTTATGTCCCTTTTCATTACAGTTGGATGATGATGATGATAGTGTTTTATTTCAGTTATTAAGCTGTTTTTATTTCAGCCCACAGGTTGGAGAAGATCCCCAAGATCATCGAGTCCAACCATTAAACCAGCACCAAGCTCACCACTAAACCATGTCCCCGAGTGCCACATCCACACACTTGTGAACTCTTCCACGGATGCTGACTCCAGCATCCCTTCTTCCCAATCTTCCACCCCATCCCATTTGTGGAGTGTGTAGAAGTGAGTGGCCTGCACTGTACTTTGTTGCTGGCTGGGCTTAAACCCCAACACCAGCACAGCCACACACATCCACCCATCCATCCAGGGTTCCCTCACACCCCTCAGATCCTGGTCTGGTCCCCCACCAGCCTGGTCCTGTCACAGGGAGGCTGAACCATGAGTGTCCCAGAGCCATCAGTGCCCCCCAGCACAGCCCTGGGTGACACCTTGTCCAGGGACCAGCCCTGGACCTGAACTCTGCAGCCATCCCAGGGCTCTGAGCCCACACCTACTCCTCATTTCCCAGCCACTTGGTCTCATGGATGTCAAAGTCTATCAGACAACCAAGCAAGGCTCCTAACTCCTTCAAAGACAGACTGAATCCAGTGAATTCCAGCTTTCACCTTTTCCCTGGCCAGGACAGCTTCCTATGGCCAGACAAAGGAACTTTTTCCCACTGACTCCACCAGGTTATACTGGGGTTCACTTCTCCCCTTTCTGCACCTCAAGCTGAATGCAGGACTTTCCTTAGACCAGGAGAGAGGAGCTGACCTCTGAAAGGAACTGGCCAGGAGAGAGGTCACACTCATCCTGCCTCCAGGCCCCCACTGTGACATTCCCACAGCCATTTTGGGCAGGACCACACCCACGTGGGAGTTCTGTTCCTTGTGGTTCTGTCATGGGCACGACATCACAGCATTAAATTCTTTTTCAGGTTGACACTCAAGAAGAGGCTGTAATTTGCCCTATAGACACCTCAACTCCATGTTCTGCCTTTTTAAAGATGAAAATCATTGCCAAACTCCCCTAAATTTTGCTGTGATATTGTTAAAAGATGAGTAATACGTGCTCACACTCTGAATTGGCTGTGCCTTGCTCATGCTTCCCTTGAGGAAAGAGTTTACTTGCTACAGCCTGTGCACAGGGACCACTTTGTGTGTGACAGAGATGCAGCCACCTGTGAGGGGAAATGCAACCACAGCTTTAATGGGTCCCAAAAGCACGACACAGACAATGCCAGGCTCCATGGCTCAAAGTTCCAGAGCCCACCAGCAGCCCTGCCAGGGAGGCACCGCCCAAACTGGTCACAGCATCGGGACAAACTCTGCTGCCCCTGCAAACAGCCCCGGAGTCCACTCAATATTTTATGGTGCAAATGTTGAGCTGCCCTCCCTGTCCTCTGAGGTTCTGAGCAGCGCTGAGTAAATAATTCACAGCAAATCATTTATTCAAAACTTCTGCCTGTGGTTTGTGTCAGTCCAAGAACGCAAAATTATGTTCTCCCTGTCCGGGTCCAGTCAACCTGTGTTTTAGGGTTTGGGTTTGAGTTCCATGGGCTGGGACATGTGAGGGGCTGCTGCAGGGGTTTCACTGCACTGTCTGTACATGCAAATGCTGAGTGGGTGCAGTTGGCTTTGTAAATGACATCCATTTGTCCCTGTTCCAGTGGGATGAGCTGAATTTACTGCCAGGGAACAGCCTCGAGCCCAAGAAGAGAGTCCATTTAGCAGCCAAGATTAGGTTCAGATTACAGACAGAAAATAGTTCTAGTGAGGCAAAAAATTAAAGCAAAAGCCTCTGGTGATTGTGTAGAGAAAACATAGGAGGGGCTTCTGCAGCCTTCCTTTCTGAGTGATGTTAGCAGGGGAACAGGGCAAAGCTGCAGCAAAGAAACTTCATTCAAAAAGCAATGCAAAAGGCCCCCCAGAATCCCACAAATGCAGGTGATTAAAAAGCAATGCCATTTTTGAAACACCATACCAACCCAAACTCCATTTTAAAAGGCTATAGATGTCTATCCCATTTGGGAATTCCTTCCTCTGCAGCCACCTGAACCCAATAAAGGACCAGATTTCCATGTCCACCAAGCTCTGGCTGTGCCTGGTGGCACTGGTGTCAATCAGAATCAGGCCCAGTGGGGCACTGACAACCCATTTTGTGTCACAAAAGCTGTCTGGTGCCAGTAATCTCAAGAACAGTAACAAGCAAAATGGACAAAATTATTCATTTCCCATTTCTTTACCGGAAAGTGGACAGTTGCTGAGCCCTAAAAATGGAAAGGGGAGCAGTCAGCTGTCCTCAGAAATAAAGCCTCTGGAAAACTGTCTTTTATCTCACTGAAAAAAATGTGTTTTCCTTCATTGTGCAGAAAGGCAGACTTTGCATATTTTAATTAGATCAGTTGAAAACTTGGGAAAAAAAGAGAAAAAAGAGAACCTGCTTTGCTGTCAAGCTCCTTAGTGAAGAAAAGTTCTGAAAGTTCAGGAACTTGGACAGAACTTTAAATCTCCATGGCTAAAAATAATCCATCCCTTAAGAAAATGCCATAGATATTTTTTTTTCTTCTTCTTTTTTTTTTTTTTTAATCATCGCTCCCTTAGATGACTGCAGGTCATCCACACATGGAAATTAAAGTAGGAAACTGGAAATCTTTTTCTTTTCAACTTTCTGATTCTTTTCAGAACCTTTCTGCTGCTAACTGGGCAGCGGGTGATCCCTGCAGGGCTGCTGTTCCACTTGGATTTGCAAGAAGTGGTGCAGCTTGATGAGATGCAGCTTGACAAGATGTTTGGAGCTACAGCTGGTGGTGCAGACATGAGCAGGAGGTTTCTACACCTCCTCTTCAGTGGTTTTAATTTGTCTCTGGATTACTTTTATTAGCATTATTTTAGAGTCTGTCTGTTTTGCTCCACTGAGCACACACTGAGCAGACACCCCAGGCTGTGCTGGTGGCAGGAGGGATAGCTCGGCCCATGACAGTGGCAGAGCCTTGATTCGTGTCAGGGGAAGATCAGGCTCCAGGACTTACACCTGCTGCTCCCACTGAACTGAACAGGAAAATCAGTTTAATTCCTGCTGTCACAACGTTCCTTCCATCCTGCAATGGATCACGGAGTCACAGAATCAGCAAGGTTGGAGAAGATCCCCAAGATCATCGAGTCCAACCATTAAACCAGCACCCAGCTCACCACTAAACCATGTCCCCGAGTGCCACATCCTCACACTTGGAACTTCTCCAGGGATGCTGACTCCAGCACTTCCCTGGCCAGCCTGTTCCAGTGCTTGACTACCCTTTTGATGAAGGAATTTTTCATGATATCCAATCTAAACCTCTCCTGACGCAACTTTAGGCCATTTCGTCTTGTCCTGTCGCTTGTTAATTGGGAGCAGAGCCCAACCCTCCCTGGCTGTCCCCTCCTGTCAGGGAGTTGTGCAGAGCCAGAAGTTCCCCCTGAGCCTCCTTTTCTCCTGGCTGAGCCCCTTTCCCAGCTCCCTCAGCCCCTCCTGGGGCTCCAGACCTGCTGTCCAAGGGGTTTGTCTCCATTTCCTCATTAAGTCCTTTTCCCCTTTTGCTAACAGAGCATGCACATCTCTGCCTCCCTCCTGCAGACAGGCTGTCCTGGTTTAGGGTAAATTTGGAAGGAAAACCTCCAAATGGGGCTCCTCTGGAGAGCAAACCCCAAATGGCCCCTCCCCCAGCCAGTCCAGGGAAAAATTGATTAATTAATGATTAATGGCTACCATAGCATGGAAATAAGCTCCCCCTGGCATCGTGTCAGGTTTTAGTGCAGGTCACAGGTCCTGTGAAGACCCTGTCAGTCATTGCACTCAGTTGTGCAATAAAGAACGAAATCAAACCAAAAAAAAAAATCTATCAAAGTATTAGTATTTAAAATGGTTGCTCATAAAAATCACTTAAGCATAGGAACAGAAGCAGCAAAGCTGCTTTTTTGGGGTTAAAATAAACCCCAAAGCAAGGTGCTGAGAGCTGCAGGGATGGACAGAGCAGCAAACTGAAGGCTGAAAGAGGCTGCAGGAACTGCAGGTGCACCCAAAGCCAAGGAGCACAACACTGAGGGCAGGGCAATGTGCAGCAGCAGGCCCAGGACTGAAAGCTGTTTCAAGTAACTTTTCTACATGTGGCTGGTTTAACAAGCTCAAGGAGCAGAGGTCACAGAGCTCGTTAATGGACTCCTGCTCATTTCTGCCATCTGCTCCTTCTGTGACAGTGCCCCTCTCCCTGTGTGCACACATGGAGGGTGATGGATCTGCTCCTGTGCCCGTGTCCCTGCTGGAGCTCTGCAGGACACACTGATCCCACCAGGGATCCCTGCAGCCAGTGTGAGTCCCCAGAAATAACCCAGCAATTCCCCTACACACACACACACTGGGATTGTCAGAAAAGGAAGCAAAGACCTTGACCTGGCAATAAATCTCCTGGGAAGAGTGTGGTGCACACAGTGCCAGGGGACTCGGCAGCCAGGGGCACTCAGGAATGTGAGAACATTTGTTGGAGACCAAAAGAGTTTAATTCCTATCTTCCCACAATTCACCTCTTTAGCACAAATTCACCTTTAGCACAAATACCTTTGAAGTGTCACCTTTATGCTCTCTTGCCCTGGATATCTGTCTTCAAACCTGGCCTTTTCCTCAGTGTGCAAATATTAATTCTTTTTAAAAGAGAATTTTGGGTATTAGAAAGGAATTCTTCAACTGTGAGGGTGGGCAGGCCCTGGCACAGGTTTCCCAGAGAAGCTGTGGCTGTCCCTGGATCCCTGGTAGTGCCCAAGGCCAGGTTGGACATTGGAGCTTGGAGCAACCTGGGACGGTGGGAGGTGTCCCAGCCCATGGCAAAGTGGGACTGGATGGGCTTTAAGGTCCCTTCCAACCCAAACCATTCTGTAATTCTGTGATTCTATCTGTAATTACTCCGGAGCTGGGCATGGTTACTTTGTATTAAGTGACTGGAACTATTTTACATTCCATCACTGCCTCATATTATTTTTACTATGTTTAGTCCTTGGTTCACAGACTTCCTTTCCCCAGCAGCTCCCAGCCAGGCTGCATTTCAAGAAAACCACTGAAATCTCTAGATAGAACTGGAAACTGAGTGGCAAGGTCATTGCTTTCACCCCATGCCAGCCGGGCAAGAGCAAACGCTGTCATGGGCACGTCTGAGAGGGCAACAAGAAGGGTTTGCTCTCAGCTGTACCTGCAGGGCTGCAGAGTGTTTGTTTCCCCCAGCATCATATTCCCCATCCACAGCCCCGGGGTGAGCCAGGGGAGACACCAGAAGCAAGGCAGGAGTGGGATTTGGGGTGGAAACTGCTTGAAGGAAGGGGATCCCTCCTGTAGTGGATGGTCTGTGCCCAGTGCTTTAGAAATAAGGGGGTCATTGCAAAATCCAGTTGGCTTCAAGTGCTCAGCACTGTCAAAGCAAAGGTGTTTTTGAAGGGGATCTGCTGTGGGGGGTGGCTGCCAGGTGCTGTGCATTGGAGAGTTCAGCCAAAACTTCCCAGACAATATCTGAAAATGCTGTGGAACCACATAGCTCTATGCTGTGCCTGTCCCAATATAATTTATATATATATATATTTGTTTTTATGCTGCAAATAGATGCAGCCTACACTCATCTGTATTCAATTAAAATTTGCATATTGGGGACATCAAATCCTGTGCCCTATCCCTCTCAGGGCTCTGTTTTGGCTGAGCTAGAGTAAAAAAAAAGGAAAAAAAAAAAAAAGGCAGAGAACCACGTTGTGGATGCAAGGAGAATAAAATCCTGGAGAAAATCTTCCAATCTCTGCTGGCAATCAGCTTCTGTGCCAGAGCAGAAGGGATTAGATCCCTAAGAGAAAGATAAACTTCTTCTATCTGACTTGGTGGAGAAAACTCTCACTTTACAGATAAATCTCCCTGTGTGCCATCTTCAGGGCTGTTTATCCTCTAAGCATCTCCCAGGTTAATTACAGGCAGTGGCTCTCTTTGTGTGCAGTGTCCTGCAGTTTTGAGCATTGTGCTCTTGGTTTTTATGAGCCACAAAAATCAGGGACTTGGGAGAAGTCTGCAAATGCAGAATATGCAATAAATTCCTCATGAGTGTCCATCCTCCCTTCTGTGAATCTGTTTCACCTCCCTAAACTGAATCATTCCCATGTTTCCTCTCTCCCCCTCAGCAAGGACATCTATTTTAATTCAGGGTTTTGTCTTTTCATCTCTTCAACCTCAAGTCTCTCACAGTGAAGCAGCATCGTGGTTGTGCAGGTCCCACCAGTAAGCCTGGTGTGCCCCTGCAGTTCTCACCTACAGCCAGACTCTGATATCATTTATGCACTGGACCTAAGCAAAATATTGATTTCAGTTGTGTTTCTCATGATTTACATTTGTGTAACGAAATTGTTTCTGCCACAAATATCCATTTTCTCTCCAATTTAATGGAAATACAATTCTTCATGTGGGAATAATTCTGCTTGGCTTTTAAAACTGGCTGCACCGGGGGCTGAGTTTACCAAGAAAAAAAAAAACTCATGACTTTGCACAATCCAGACTACAAATTATTCTTTGGGAATAGGAACCACTTACTTTCCTGTGGCAAACTCTTCCAGAAGGAGTCCATTCAGTCATGTTGTCACACCTTGCACAGTTATTAATGAGCTCAGGGATGGAGACACGGTAGAGGAGTAATACACTAATGATCCTTTATTGATTTAATTGCAAATCTGCAGGTGTCATCCGATTTAAAATTGCATTTGAGGACAAGAAGAACCATTTCTGTAAGGAATCAGCATCTATCTGCAATTTCAAACCACAGTACCAAAACAGGTCCTTTAGTAGGAGCCTTTAAAGTAATTTCTTTTGCTTGTGCAAAGCCTCTATAGTACTTTGCTCTTAGTATTTCTACCCATTATATTTTACTGCCTTCTTTCCTTTTTATGACCCCATTTTTATTTACAGTACAGCCCTTAATTTAGTAGTGCTGACACAGTTACACTTGCAGCAATAGCTTAATTACCATATATTCATGAATAGGGTGGTTAGGGATAGTAGCTACAAAACATGACAGATCCATTTGCATTATTATCATTAGCATGCTGCAGAAAGGAGTTTATGTTTGGGAAGGAACTGTTTGATGGGGCTATATTGGTTCCATAAGAACCCAAGTCTAGAGGAGAGGAATGAGCTGCCACTTGCACCACACTGGCCTGGAACCTTTGCAAATTGCACTGTGATCATGCTGAGAGATGGCATGCAATGCCATTTTCCTACTCAGCAGAAAATGGAAAAATATAATAAAGACAGGACAGAGATTAGAGTCTTTATCAATGAGACTTGAAATCTAGTGCACCATATGCTTGGTATAAAAAGAAACATTCATCTGAAAAAATTAAAGCGGAGCATAGGCTGAATTTATCTGTTACTCTTTGTAGACTCCGTGGTTAGGTTTTAATCCAGGATTTTAAACACAAGTGTAACTGCAGTGAGTGATAACGTGGTGTTCCAACATCCTCCTTGCTCTCTAGTAGCAAGTCCTTCCCTCACTGCTCTCAAAACGAGCCTCTCTCAGTGCTGAGGTGATTTTGTCAGCAGGAAATGGGCTGGTGCTCCCAGACCTGCTCCCCACCCCGTTTGTTGGTGGCAGATCTGACCCAGTGCCCTGGGCAGAGGGATCTGAGCCAGCAGAGCCTGACCTTTCCTTTGGCAAAGGCCAAGAGATGCATCTTCAAACACTCACAGCCAAGGCTGGTGTTTCTGCCAGGATTATTGTGGCTGCTCTTTACTGCGTGTTCCTCAGCGGCAACAGGTGAGACGGGCTGAATGCTCAAAATGCAGGCTCACAAAGTGTGCTGATAAACACATCCCCTTCAGTACCATGCAGGGATGGCCATCATTCCTGGGAAAATCCCAACGGCCAGTTGAGGTGTGTGGGAAATCCTGGACCACCACTGACTGCACGTGATCCATCCCTGGGCAGACATTCTCTGCGCACACTCGGAGTTGCAGAGCTCCAATCGTTGGGATGCTCAGCTGAGTGCCTGATGCTTGGCACAGGAAAAGTCCCACTGGAGTCACTGCACTTGCTGAAAATCAGGTTTTTACTGAAGTGCATCCCCTAATCTGCAGCAGGGATCGGGTCTGAGGGAGCAGGGAAGCCAAAATGCTGCTGTGATTGTCCCTGGAGGATGTGAACTCTGTTTATGCCATGAGATAAAAGTGCCTGGGAAGACTCATGACACAAACAGGAATGATGACTCTGCTCCCACTGGGCCAAGGGGAGATTCCCCAGCCTTAGTGATGAATTTGCACTACACAAAGCTGGTGATTTGGAACTGTAACCTTTACCAAGATCTTAACCTTACCAGTCAGCTTGTTCTTTGGGGTAGGCACTGGTCTGAACAGCAGCTCCTTTCAACCACACTCACATGAGAGAACAGGAACTTGCTTGGAACAGGTGGAGAGGCTGTTCAGCCCATTTTCATTCTCTTCTGACACTCCAGAATAAGACAAGAGAAGAGATATGTTCAATTTTCTTATTCATCCAGTGAGATTGCTGAGACAGCAGGGCCATAAAACCCAACAGTTTTACCTGGCTGAGCCCTAGGAAAGCTCCATCACAGACAGTGACTGTGAAGACACTTACAGTACAGCTTGTGTGGAAAACTGGTGTGGGGGAAGATTTTTTTGGCTAAAAACTGAGCTCATCTGTGTTAAGAATCACTGAGGTGCTGGGTCTGTACCTTTTCAAAGGTCACTCATTAGTCACTACTCAAGAGGGGCACCTCCAAGGCCTCAGTGCTTGTAGTCAAATCCTGCTCACACCTGGTTTCTGTGGCATCATACCAAGGATATTACTGCCTTATCTACATCAGGGGTCTTATCAGTTTAACCCAAATTCCCTTGTGCTTTTTGTCCCTGAATCAGAAAGACCTAAACACTTAAGAGACCGTAAATCCCATAATTTCTTGCTGTTTTAGGCCCATATTGGTTACATGCAGCACGAGTGAGAGAGGCTGTGGATAACCCTTCACTCAGAAGTTGGCAGTGTCTGTGCTGGGTCGTGCTGGAGGTCACTCCAGCAGCCAGGGGAGACTGCAAAGGGGGAAACACTTTCCTAGGAAACGCTCCCAGACTCTCACATGCAGCCCTGGCACCTCCCAGCCCAGAGATTCTGTCCTGGCATTTAAGATCCCTTGATGATGTTTTCTTCTATAACTTTCCCCGGCTTGCTTTTGAGCTTTGTAATCTTCCAGCACCCACAGCATCCTGTGGCAAGGAGCTCCAGTACTGATTCACATATTCTCTTAAAAACTTTTTTTTAAACTGATTTTTCTGCTTGCTTTCTTCCATTCCTGGAGTCTTGATTGACTCCCCACAGGCAATCCCATGGCCCTGGATGTTCCTGGCTGTAGGATGTGTCAGCAGCATGTGCTTGTCAGGGTTGCAGAAGAGTTCCACTGGAATAAGGCTTGGTCTCTGTGTTCCCAAGCAGCAAAAACCCCACTATATTACTCAGCAGTATATTCATGCTATAAATACACTCTTTTTTTCGCATTAATTCATCCTTATTTACCACAGCAGATAACAGAACTCCGGGCTCGGATCCATGCAGCAATAAAAAACGACAGAAATTTCTCCCAGATTATAAAGATTTGTCATGTTGTCACTACGTTTATTTTCTCCATCTATTTCTCTCCTTTCTGTGCGTTGCTTTATGCTCTGCAGGGCCCTCAGGGGAGGCAAAGAGGGTATTGTTTTGAAAAATATAAGGGTTTTTTGATTAAAGGATACAAAATTAATTTGCTTCACAGAGCCTGGAAGCATATTATTTGACAACTGTACTTCAGTGAACAAACACAGCACACATGGCCAAATTCATCATGTTGATCACCAGACCCTGGCCATTTGTTCTCCAGACTGGGGCGTCTCTTTTGCAATTAGAGAACGTGAGTTTGGTAAAACACATGGAAACACGGGTGGGGTTTTTTTTTCCCTGGCTTGCACGAGGTTGGAGGAATGGCATGGGTTCAGCTCCCCCTGAACTGGGAAGAGCTTTGGAGCACAGCTCTGACCACGCTGGGGACGCTGGACACCACACAGACCAGTGCTGGAGACTGAGCCACCCCCACTGGTAACCCCAAATTGCAGGGGGAAAATGGACCACTGGATAAATGAATAAATATGATTCCAACAGAAGCTGTTTATTGTTTACATTTCATGGGCAGATACAGATTCTAGGTCTGCTGTCCACGTGGGCATCTCTGGGTTGGCTGAGCTGCTTCTTCATGAGGCAGGCACACATCCCTCAGGACATTTAATTGGTCAAGTGTTCATTATCATGTTCTCCTTCCCCTATCTAGGGTTTACATTTTTTTGTAGACAGTTTCTTTGGCTCCTTTCTTATTTTTGATTTTGCTGTTTTCTTAGTAACTTTGATGAATTCCCAAGAACTCTAACAACAAAACTGCAAGTGGTTTAATACTATTACTCACAACCAGTTAGGCTAGTGCATCAGAACGGCCTGTTATACAGATGCATTGCTACACCAAATTAGGTTCATTAGTTTATTAGTTTAGGGTTAGGTCCTAATTAACCAGGAGAGATAGAAGAGTCACAGTGGTTCTCTCTGAAGGGTAAACTTTTCCCATTTAAAGGATTGGGAATTGAGGTTGAGTCACATCTGAATGAACACCAGAGCACCATCACTGCCCTCATGCTGGTGCCAGTTACCAGACACTGCACTCTGAGGTTGTTTTGGATACGTGATCCTCTCAAAACAGAGCACGGCCAGTCCTTGGGCAGACACCGTAACCAACTAGGAAACAAAGCTGAAGACAATTTTGTTTTTTGGGTATTTATACGCTAGAAAATGAGGGAGACCAATCTGTGTGGCTGCCCTGCCCTGGGAAGGCACATCTGTGCTGTGCTGTCCCTGTGGATGCAGCTCCACTGGGACATCCCCTTGATGCACAGCAGCCACATTGCCTGCTAAGCCTCTGTTTTGCTTTGTGTTTTTGAGTGCAACAAGGAAGAGCCCAAAATTACTCACACAGGCAGAAATGTCACTATGGAAACAAGGAGACAGTTTAGCCTAGTTTGGCCAGTATTGACAGAGCTGCTCTAATAACCCAGGAGATGGTGAGACCCTGGCTGTCTGCAGAGAGCTCCTGAGGAGCACCAATCCTTAAATCGTCTAAAATATCTCTGTATTGGGCCTAACAGCCATTATCAACTCTTCCCTATTCTCACACAGTGCCTTCCCATATCTAAAGGACTTTGGGAGTGCACAGATGGGATGAGACCTGGAGCAAACCTTGTGAGGACACCCTGTTTTGTCATCCCAGCCTCTCCACTGGCTCAGATGTGTCTCTCCTTCAGTGTGTGTTTAGAAATCACATGATGTTTACACACACAGAGCAGTTCAGGCTTGTTTTCTGCGGCCCCAGCCTGGGCTCACGATGGAGAGTGTCCCGTGGCACCTGTAAGCACAAAACACTCTCTGGTGGAGCACCAGCAGTGACTCCTGCCACAGCAACAAACACATCTCGTCCGTACAGCACAACCATCTCTGTCAACCCAAGTGAAAATAATGTTGTACAAACAAGTTGGACGAAATCCTGCTGCTTGTGAGCCCTGGAGAGAGCTCACGTCCCCATCTCCCTTCTCCCTGTGATTTATTTGCCTCCATTTGCCTCAGTCCATGCAGAGAGCTTTCAGGGAGCTGCTGCTGCAACCATTTTTCTCCGCAGATGTGTTCTCTGTGGGGTCTTACCCTGTAGCCACTTGTCTGAGAGATGAGCATGAGGAATGCATGGAGATGAGACCCTTTCCTGCAGATCAGCACCAGCTCTCCCTGCCAGCACAGACTCTCACACCTCCTGTGGTATGAAACTAATTTAAGTTGAAAATACAATTAGAAGCAGTAATTCTGCAATGCCAGTGTTTTAAATACCTTGCAGACAGCTCTGTACCCAGAGAGAAACTCAGTGTAGCATCCAAGTGGATGGTCCCTAAAAAAGGCTGAGTGAGAAGAAGCTCCCAAGGACCCCCTCAGGGAAATCTTGGATCTTTATTCCTGCCAAAGGTGGGAACATGCTCAGGGCTCCCACCAATCCCAGAGACCCTCGGACTGAGCCAGTTTCCCTGGGACAAACAAAGTAATGTGCCTGACTGGGATGGTTTCCCTGGTTTTCTTGCTTTTTGGGGCAACTTATTGGTGAAGAAGGAAAAGAGAAGGAAAATACAGTTTTTAAGCATCCTGGGCACATCAAACCCTCTCTGTCCTGGAATACCAGAACTGCTTGGTGGCCCCAGAGCTCCTGCAGGGAACCAGGACCACACCTGCTGCCTGGGAAGTGTTTCCAGCCATGCTGGGAGCTGTAGGGGAGGGTTTCAGGGGAGGTGGTCTCCCCTTAATCCATGAGCACACTCAGCTTTATGAGCTCAGCCTTTGAGCACAGAACTCACCCCAGCACTGTCAGCCACTATCCACCCCTGGAACAACAAGAGAAAGCAAAACCCCTCTGTCTTTTCAAGCTCAGGTCAAAGTCAACTTGCAGGGATGATTTTTGTCACTCTCTCCACGCAAGCAGCTAAGCCACTGCAGGGGTGGGAGGTGAGTTTGGGGAGAGGAGTGAGACACACAGACACACTCCCACCCCAACGTCCTTAGCATGCCTCAGAGGATGCTTTCAGTACAGCCAGGGAGCTGTGACCAAGGCTTGGCACCATTTCAGAAAGGGATGATTTTCTCCAAAAAAATATATAGTTTTTAAAGATAATTAATTGACCCATTTCAGCTTTTGCTTTTATTCTTTTTTCTTTTATCTGCTATTTCCTCAGCCCATCGTTCCTAATCTCTAACTGTGTCATCTTTTACACAATCACATTTCTTACAATAGGCAGCTTAAAAGAAAATTAATCCTAAAGAGTCAAATCTATCCTGGCCCTTTCTGGGCTCGTGTTTCTGATCTGATCCATCTTTTCCATGCTGCTCAAAAGCAGTGGAAACAAATCTTCCTGCAAATCACTGCCTCCTTCAGCCTGTGATTCCTCTTATATGATTCATTTAGTTCTGTATAGGAAACAAAATGAGGCAAGATGATAATTTTTTTTTTTTCCCCGCTGAGGCAAGTTTATATTGGGACTTCCTGGAGTCCAGCACTTCTTACTCTCCTTACTCTCACTGTGGCACTACTAAAAACACACAGGAAAAGCGAGCTGGTGGAGCAGAGCTGTGAAAAACGCGAGGGATCTGCCAGGTTTCTCCATGTTAGGAAACACAAGGGTTTTGTCTCAGGGTGCTCTAGTAAACAGAAT
The DNA here is from genome assembly GCA_013397395.1 of Sinosuthora webbiana. Lineage (NCBI taxonomy): Eukaryota > Metazoa > Chordata > Aves > Passeriformes > Sylviidae > Sinosuthora > Sinosuthora webbiana. The sequence goes on along the minus strand of VXBN01001441.1, from coordinate 459,191 downwards.
GTAAAAACGCAGAGTGAGAGAAGGAATAATCTCCCATGCACGATATCATTTCTGTGGGAGGGAGACGTCTGCACCATTAGTTACAGTGAACATGTTCTCCTTTGCCTGCATTGTGCTTTCGAGTCTTGAGGCTCTAAAAGATTCCCCTTGGAGAGCACTGAAATGAAAGACTGAATCAAGGATGAATTAATTGTGCTCAGTAATTGTAATGCTCACACTACCTGGTCCTTCTGAGCAGTGGGAGGAGCAGCTGCTGCTCTATCCTGGCAGGTTCTGCTCCCTGCAGCCAGGGAAGAGCTGAATGTTGGATATTAATGCTTGTTTCAGTCCCCAGCATCTCGGGGAGCACGTGAAACATTTGCTGATGCCTGAGTGGTCCCTGCCCTGGGATGAGCCTGGGCGAAATGCAAGGTCCTGCTGCGCTTTGCCAAGGTCTTCCCTACTGCAGAGGCACTTCAAATCTAGCCAGGAAGGCTCTGGTGAAGGAGCATCACATACAAAGTGGTATTTCAGCATTGACATGTCAGCTTTCAACCCTTTTCAGCTCTCCAAGTCCCTTCACAGACTGGAGGTCATCCTGGCAGGTTGACCGGGGTTGCCACCAGTGACCTGATCAACCTTCCCTCTGGTGCCCCCTCCCATGGCAGTGAAAGTTGGTGGCTTTTAATTTAAGACCCAAATAGTGCTGTGACAGCTCCACTTTCCCACCAACCATCATCCTTCCCAAGCCCAAGTCCCTTGCTGCCAGCTGGGGGAATTATTCACCTTTGTCAGGCACTTTGATGTGAGGCATGGATGCTGTGGCAGGCAGCCTCTTCCCTTGGAGCACCCACAGCATTCTCTGGGCCTGGTTTGTGCCCAAGAAGCCAGTGGGAATGTCTTGGGTGCATGGTGAGCCCTCAGTGTGCCACATCCTGGGGAGAGACTGCGGTGTCCCTTGTCACCAGATGTGGTGGGGAGCCCTCTGTAAAACTGGATGTGAAGATAAGAATAGTCCCAACAGGCATCTGTCAGTATTACTGCCCACTGACCCACCTACTTTTAATTTTAGCAGTGCTTGTGCTGTGCTGCTCTGAGCTTACCAGATCTTTCATTCAGCACAGGCTGCCTTTGACTAGTCCAGAGGTTACTGAGCCCTCAGGGTGTGCCGTGGGGAAAAGGAGAGGGAAAAGACATCTGGAATTTGAATATTCCCTGCAAAGAGGTGCTGTTTCTTATCCACAAATCAAGAACCCTTTGAATTTCCAGGGCTCACCTCCTCTTCCAAAGAGGCACAGAAAAGTCCCCAACCCCTCAGGAGAGTTTTATGCTCATTGACTTTACAGTACATTGGAAAACAATCCATAATGAACATAGATTATCAAAAAAGTCACAGAGATCAGCCCGAGTGAACATTTTGGCTCTGGATGCAGCAGTGCCAAGTCAGAAGATAAGCAGACACACACAGCTCAACTTTTTTCATAAAAGCTCACTTTAAATGGATGTCATCCCTACATATTTTTAGCTTTTAATGTGAAGTTTCACCTCTTTAAAATTAACTTCACTTCTGACATATAATGATGTGATTGTTCATCACATCTTTGATTCTGCATTAGCTGTTGGAACTCAAGACTCCTTTTTTTCTACTTTTTTGAGCGTGCCTTAGCAATAAAGTTCAGTTTAAAAAAAAAAAAAAAAAAAAGGAAGAAGAAGAAAAAAGTTTGTCTTCATATGCATTTCCCATGCGTGTGTAAAACTCACAGGCAGCTCCAGAGCTGCCTCCTGATCTGAAAGGGCCTCCGTGAGCTTTTGTAAACTCCACAATATATCGCTGTCATTTCGTATCCTAACAGCAGGTGCTATTAAAGGACATAAAATATGTCAGCGTAACCCTGGAGGAAACGGGAGGGGAGCGTGGTGGTGGCAGAGCTTTGTGTGCAGCAGGAGAGTGACAAGTGGTGGGTGTTTGGTTCTGGCACGTTCCCCTGGCAGGCTCCTTGCCTTGAGGGGTGCGGAGTTACGGTACCACTCGTGTGGCACCAGCTCTTTGCATCTGAATTGCAGATTTAGATCCTCCCTTTTCTGGGCGGGCGGGGAAGTTTTTCTCGAGGGGAAAAAAGGCAGGGCACTACTTCTTGTTTAGCAAACGGAGCTCCTGATGTTCCCCAAGGGGGAGGGAGAGGAAATCCTTAATGATACAGGAGTCATCAGTCATTGTCACACGGCGTCAGCTAGGGTGTAAAGGCATCATTATCATATCAGTGTCATCCCTGTGCTCCGGGGAGAGGAGTGTGTGACAGACACCGGGACAAAGTCAGAGAATCCCAGGATGGTTTGTGTTGGAAGGGACCTTAAATCCCACCTCGTTCCAACCCCCCTGCCATGGGCAGGCTCCCCTTCCACTAGATCAGGTGGAAGGTCTTGGAAGTCAGGCAGACGATTTTTATTCAACCCGGAAAACATTTTCTCAAGCAGTAAACTTGGAACAGAAAGAAGCAGGAAAAATTCTGAATTTAGATTCCCATCTCTGAATTTCACTGGAGCTGATATATCCCCGAGGCTCTGGGCTTGGCAGAGCACAGGGTGCTGATAATTACCTGCGTTTCCCAAGTGTGGGATCTCTCTTCTGCATTTCAAACACTCAAGGAGATAAAAAAATTCTCAGTGGTTCTCTACACATGCATGTGTGTTTATACAGATATATATATATTTATATAAATATATAAATTTATATGTGTATATTCATCCCTAGTATGAATCTAGAGCACAATGTCCCTCTAGCCCAACTTTAGATAACGGGCAAAAACCTGGTTTTCATAAAATGGTTTGGGTTGGAAGAGACCTGAAAGATCATCTACTTCCAAACCTCCTGCCATGGGCAGGGACACCTTCCACTAGACCAGGTTGCTCAGAACTCCATCCAACCTGCCCTTGAACACTTCCAGGGATGGGGAAGTGTTCAAGTGTTCATTTCATCCTGGCAGCATCCAACAACGGAGGCTTCGTGCCTTTAGGAATTTTCTGCTACAGCTGGGCTCTTGCTTGTACAGCACATGGAATGCAAGCTACAACCTAAAATACTCGGAGGAATTAAAAAGCAGAAAGGCTGTGGAGTTGTGAAGTGAAGGAAGGAAAACATTGGTTCTCTGGTAAAAAGAAAGAAGGATTTATTTCCTGTTTCGTTCTTATCACATCACGGATAATGTCAGTGAAGGCAAAATGCAAACGACATCAGGAAGAGCAGAAACTTCCCTTAAATCAGGGTTTCTCACTCTTTAAGGGGAGAGCAGCTCCCTAAATGAAACCTGTCATGATTTTGGTATAAGAGCAAGAAAATGCAAAGGATGGCAGGAGATGTCAGTGTCAGGGAGGCGTGGGGTGCTCCAGAGCTCGGAGAGGACGTGTGCTCTCAATCCAAAAGTTTGTCAGGAGACAGGGAAGGGGCCCAGAGCAGCTGGAAACTGCTCAGGGCTGGCAGGAGAACACCCTCCTGCCTGCTGTGAATGCTGTCTCCTGTGCACAGTTTGAACTAATACCAGGTAGGCTCCGGGGGAGATAAATTACATTATTAGCTGTTTCTGACTTACCTCCTCGCTCTGCCTGGAGATTGCTCTCTTCCAAGGACAGGGATTGGGAAGCTTCACCCTAAAGATGTGGGGACCACAGGGGTTCTGTGGGGTGTGGGTGGCAAAACCCACCCAAGCTCAACGTTACAGCAGGATGAATGTCTACACACACACAGAGGTATCTCTGTGCACTGGGGCCTGTCAAAATGCAAGAAGTAAATGCTGCTACAGAGCCATGTTTTTGTGTTGTCTTATGCTCTCAGTATTATATAGAGGACAACAACAAAAACAGGGAAGGAAGCAGAGGTTTTTTTGCTCCAAGCAAAATAACTGCAGCTTTTGACATATATTTAGCTGGGAAAAGGCAGAATGATATTAAAAAAATAATAAGAACAGAAAAGCAAAAGCCCATTTTTCAAGTTAATTAAACAGCCATAGCAGCCCAACTTTTGGTAGACTCCTTTGAAATGCAGTTATTACTCTTGCTTTAAAGCTGACTGTAAAGCACATCCTTTATCTTTACTCTCCCAGCCACCTGCTCTCTGTAGATGAGTCCAGCTGCAGCCCAAGGAATTGCAATAAAACCCTGCAAGTGGAGCAAGGCGGAGGAAAGAGGATGACTCCGTGTCACATGTCTGAGGATCTCCTGCCACAATATAAGGAGTCAGTCACAGGGTGTTGGGTGCAGCTGTGTCCTCTGAAAGCCCCAGATATCTCCAGTGAATGTGACCCTCAAATAAAAGTTGCCCCACTGTGCTGGGAGGGGTCCAGAGCCTGGTGGGGTGCTCACAAGAGAAAAAAGAAAAAAAAAAAGGCATTTTCACTGTCATTTACCAAAGCCATCCGTTTTCTGCAGTCTGCTTCATCTGAGCCTTTCCAGATGCTCCTGCTGTGCATTAATCACAGAGAGAAACCCTGAGGATGGCTGCAGGAGCTGTCTGCTGCCGAGGCAGGCAAAGGGAAGGAGCTGGTGCAGGCAACTGGAAGGTTTTTGCAGCACGGCTTTGACTGCAGCCACGCTGCAATTTTTAACGTGCCTGTGATTAAAGGGCCCAGAACTACAGGATGGTTTGGGTTGGAAGGGATCTTAAAGATCATCCAGTTTCACCCCACGGGCAGGGACACCTTCCACTGTCCCAGATTGCTCCAACCTGGCCTTGGACACTTCCAGGGATTCAGGGACAGCCACAGGTTCTCTGGGCACCCTGTGCCAGGGCCTGCCCACCCTCCCAGGGAACAATCTCCTCCCAATATCCCATCTAAACATTCTGTGTGGGTTTCTTTGCAGCACTTTGCCTCAGAGAGCAGTAGGTGACACTGAGATGAGGGTGTTGGTGGGTGCCCAGCATGTCTGGGTGCTGCAGAGCAGCAGATTTTGGGTCCCAAAGGGAGCAGGGTAGCACAGGCCAGGAGCTCCCTCCTCCTCACCAAAAAACAAGACATCTTCAGAAAAACAGAGATTTCTTTGCCTCACTCACAACTTGCAACAGCACAGACAGCCAGGGCAGGGGGCTGGAAACAGGGAAATCATTTGGGAGCTGGAGGAGGCCCAGGGAAAGGCTGGCAAGGTCAGGGGTGGAGGCTTTGGCAGGGCTGGGGCTCAGGGCACCCTCGCTAATGTGCCTTTTGTCCAGGTGGCTGAAACTGCAGCTTGGCAAGACAAAAACCTGCATCATCCAACTCCACCGAGCTCCATGGAAGGAGGCCAGAGGCTTTCTGGCTGAGTGGATTGCACATTCCTGGCCCGTAAAATGTTTGGGGGGAATATGGGCTTGAAAGTGGTTTTTATGCATGCTGGCAACAGGTTTTTTTTTAATAGGGTCACTACCCAGAATGGCTGTGCTGGTATTTATATTGTAATGGATATTCTGAAGGTATCATTTGCTGGAATTGTCACATTTATGGGAAAATCAATGACGTTTTGAGAATTTTTTTCATGTTTTATGTCACATGTGCTGCTCGAGTAAAAATAATGGGCTTCATCCTCATTTACCAAGAATGATACCTTCCTATTGAAAAACCAGTGTTTTAAAAAATTCATTTCCACATCAGATTTGAAGCTGGATATTTAATATATAGATATTAGGGGGGTTGATTAATATCTTAGTTCCCCTGTTCATAGAGCGGCGTTATTAATAACGACAAGCAAAATTGAGGCATTTTTCATGCAGGTTTTTAATGGAAAATTTTATTTGAAAGTTTATCTTGGAACAAGAGGCATTTCATACAAGAAAAAAAAAAAATATTGGTTAGTTTGCAGCCAGTTATCCTACCAAAAATCTCTTGCTCAGAAAGGTTTTGCTGAGCTAAGGGCTATTTCCTTCATCATTTCTCCAAGGAGGCAAGGGCATCTCAGCAAATTCTGCTGAATAGAGCTTTGACAAGAGATGCAGATTGACATTCCAGCCCAGAAAACGTCTACAAGCAGCTGTCACAGCATGTTCTTATTATCAAATCTCACATTTTATTGTCACCCAAACCAAGATGAAATCTTTATGGCCCTCCCTGACAACAATTTCTGTATCAAATGGGAGGTTCCTATTCCCAGACCTAATGAGCCCTGAAACCTGCCAATGCCCCCAGGCAGAACACGGCCCAAGCTGGATTTCAACAACACGGAATTTTGATAGAAATTGTGCTTTTTTTTATGTGGGAAGAAGGGCACATTTCTGTGAAAAGCGTCTGGGCAAAGCTGGGGAGGGGAGCTGGGAGTGCCGGGCTACGTGCTGCTCTGGTGGTCAGAGGTGCATCAGGCACAGAGCTGAGCACATGGCTCTTTAATTGAGGGCATAAATAACAATAGAGGAGGATCTGGGAGTGCAAAGAGCCCAGCTGCGGTCTGTGTCTCCCACAGGGCCCATCCCCACCAACCCACCGCTCCCCAGACGCCTCTTTCAAAGGTGGCGGAGTCCAAAACCTTCACTTGCCAAAAACAAAAAAGTTTGAAACTGGCAGGAGCCTCTCTCAAATCCCTTCTCCACAGCTGAATTCCCATATCCTCCCGGCAAGTGCCTCATGTGCTGTGAACATTTTATTGGCTCATTCCCTGGAGCAACCTACACACAGCTCCAGCCCATCCCTGCTGTGCCCCGGGGAAATGAGTCTGGAAACTCAGGAAAACCCTTTACAAACCCACTACAGCAGTGTCCTGTCCAGTTAAGCAGAGGAAGATGAAATTCCATGTGAGCAGAACGGGAAAATAACAGAAAATTGCAAGGAAATTTTTTTTTTTTTTTTTTCCTCTAAATACATTTCCACGTGATGCTGGTTTCTTAAAATGTTTCAGCTTTTCTCTTGCTGGACCATCCCGGCTTGCTGGATGCTGGACATGCTGCTTGAGCAGCTTCTTCCCAGGGCTGATGCAAGCCCAAATCCCCCCAGCCCATCCTTTCCCTCGCTGGGGAAGGATTTACCTCAGTAAAACGAGGATTTTCAGCCACACCGAGGTGATTGCAGCCAGAAAGACCAGAGCAGAGATTTAATCAGGGCAATGTGCTTTTAATTTGCCTTTTTCTCTCTCTCTTTGTAACAGACCCACTGAACAGCTTGGGAAGAGGAATAATTAATACATGAGGCCCGAGACCAGCCTGGGTAGCAACTGCAAAAATTTCATTGAAAGCCAGGTTTAATTGTGCCTGCCAGCTCCCTTCCAGCAAAGTGCTGCCACCCCAAGTGCTTTGGAGGGAAAAGGAGACCATTTGCTGAACAGCTTTGATGTTCTGGGCTTGCTCGGGCTGCCCTGGAGGGCATTTCATAGAATCACAGAATGGTTTGGGTTGGAAGGAACCTTCAAGATCATCTCATTCTGCCCTCTGCCCTGGGCAGGGACACCTCCCACTGTCCCAGGCTGCTCCAAACCCCATCCAACCTGGCCTTGGAGACTTCCAGGGAGCCAGGGGCAGCCACAGCTTCTCTGGGAACCTGTGCCAGCTCCTCAGCACCCTCACAGGGAGGAATTTCTTGCTGATATCTGATCTAATTGATAGATTTTTCTCTGCTGGAGAGCCACAGAGAGCTCCAACTTCTCTGTGTCAGTGTCTGAGATGAAAACTGGGATGAGATGCTGGGGAAGTATCCATGCAGCCTGAACCCAGAGCAGCACAGAGCTTTAAAGCACAAAGAAAATAATGACTCAAGGTCTTGCCACAGGCTTAGAGGAAAAAGCTGATGTTGTTCTCTTCAGTCTTTTCAAAAACCGAACAGGGTCATTTTTCTGTAGAGCAGTGGGGGTTTTTGTTGATGAAAATCTAGACAGTTCTGAACTCCTTCAAAAAATACAAAATTCCCCTTCTCCCTTTCCGCAAGCCAAAGTTACTGGATGTGCTGAAATGAGATTCACCAACATCAGTCCTCTGATCTGTATTTTATGAAGAATAAACTCACCTTCAAAACTCTCCTGGCCCCAGGCAAACCTGTAGGAAGCAAACAAGTGGTAATTTTTTTGCCTTCTGACAGTTATGCCGTCACTGATGTTTTATTTTATTACAATTATGACCTGTCATAATTACAGATTGCCCTCCACCTGCCCCAATAGTCCCTTTCCAGACCATGTTGTCAGAGCCCTTAGGAAGGGATCTCCCTTTGCCCTGCCCACTCTGCATTTGCCCTGCAAAGTCTGTAAGTCTCTGGAGCATTTAAATCATGAAAGAGAAGAGGGAGGCCAGGAGCTCGTTGTGCTGCACAGAGAATATTGTTTTTCTTTGAATATTGTTTTTCTTTGCACTGTTTTCTTCAGATGCAGGGGAAGGCAGTTTTGCTCCCCCTTCAATCCCTGTGTTTCATAAACCCTCTGCAGTTCTGCTGGAACAGAAATCAGCTCCCAGAAGACTTTTTAAGAGTAAATGGTCCCAAATTTGCTGGCAGGAGCCTGTTAACAGTAACAGAGCAGCCTTGAGGGCCACAGTGCAGGGTTGCAGCTCTAACTCAGGCTGAAGCAGTGGCTGTGTGTGAGTGATGCAGCAGCAGCTCCAGGGCTGGGTGAACACTGGCAGGAGGCTCTGCAGGAGCTGCACTTCCCTCTGATCCCAGAGGAAAAGCAGAAGCTCCCCCCTCCCAAGTCTTTAATTAACGCCTGGATAATGAGAAATCTCAGTGTGGAAACATTCCAGCAGCACAGGGCAGAGTTAACACTCATCTCCCAGGGCTGGGTCCTGCCAGTGCTGGATCCTCCCAGCTGCACAAGGCCCAGCACTGCCTGCTCCTCAAGCATCACAGGAATTGGCACTTTGGAATTCCCAGTCAAGGCTTCCCCAGCGGCCGTGCTGGCACCGTGCTGGTGCTTGGCTCGGGCTCCAAAACTCAAACTGGGGGGGGGAAGACCAGGACAGAGAGCACCAACTGTGCTGGCAAACCTGGAGGCAGATGCATCATCCAGGGAGGAAATGACATTCAGTGGTTTGTCTGGGGACAGGGCTCCAGATTTCTCTGTGCTGCCTGAGCTCAGTCTGTGATTGTGACAAATGTTCCTGGGTGGCATCACCTTTTCCCAATATTCTCGAGCCACTTTGTGAAGCCTGCCCTGCTTCAGAGGGGCATCAAAACCCAGAGCAAGGCTGGCTGTTTGAGGATTCCTGTCTGGAGAACTGGGAAATTATAACAGCAAAGGAAATTACAGCAGAGCCAAAAAAAAAAGCGATTTTTGAGAAAGATGTTGTTACCTGCAAAACCCAGGTGGGCCCTTCCCTCCCCCACCACAGTGTGCACAGTGTGCAGTCTCCTGCTGCAGCAGTAATATGATTTTGTGTTCAAACAGACCTTTTTAAAGGAGGAAATAGCTCATTTCCACCTTGAGGAGAAAATGGAGGTCAGTTGTCCAGGGTCACACGGTGAGGCTTGGCAGATGAGGGATGTGGGCTGCCAGGTCCCCAGCCAGGCTCTCGTCTCTCCCAGCCAAATTGCTGGTGACTCAGTCCTTTTTTTCCATTTCCTCCTGGACCTCCAGCAGTTGTGAGCAGTGGGGCTGAGGACAGTGTGATGCCCAGACCCAAATCAGGTTTTTCAGTTCCTAAATTCTCAGGTAGATTAGGAAGTCATTTTTGTTGTCATATTTAGGTTCATTAGTAGCCTGTCAGATAAATTATCTCTGATCTCACTGATGGCACTTGGTTGGGCTCCAGCTCCAAGCAAACCACAACGCTGCTGGTGGCTGACTGTGTTATTCCCAGCCAGTTGTCAGCAGGAGAAGAAAAATCATTACAAATTTTGTCACTTCCAGTTGGTCCAGATTGGACAAACTGTGATGGAAACTTTACTGTCTCATGAAAACAGAGCCATTGACTATAAGTGGCATTTGCTGGCTTTTCCCCTCTGTGCTCTTTAGAGCCATGTCTGAGTTGTTTCTGAGCAGCAAGGGTTGGACTTGGAAGGGCTGTCTGCTGGCAAAAAAAGATCACCCTTCACCTGAGTGTGGGGGTTCCTATAAAAGACTAGATTTAAACTAAAAGGCAAGAGATTTAGATTAGATATGGGGAAGGAATTGTTCCCTGTGAGGGTGGGGAGGCCCTGGGACAGCTGTTGCAGGAGCTGTGGCTGCCCCTGGATCCCTGGAAGAGTCCAAGGCCAGGTTGGATGGGGTTTGGAGCAGCCTGGGACAGTGGGAGGTGTCCCTGCCCATGGCAGGGGGTGGAACGAGATGAACTTTAGAGTCCTTTCCAACCCAAACCATTCTGTGATTCTCTGGTTTGACCATCAATGTGTGGTTGCAGGGAGACAAAACAAGAGCCAGAAACGATCAGAGGCTTTTGCCTTTTTAATTTATTTGTGACCAATGAGTGACTCGTCGTTACAACCCGCTCCCATTTTAAAGAGCGTTTTGGCAGGTTTCCACCCCCTAATACCATATAGATAATTCTCTCACAATGTACCATAGATAATGCAATTAGCCCAGAGTTTCCATAGACATGTTTTATATTATCTACTTAAAATAATCCTGTTTCCCTGCTGTAATCTAATCTAGCTGTGACTCGGTGTGCCCTAAACAAGATATGTGGTTGAAGGCAATACAGAAATACTCAACAAGGGGAGGATTGGTGCTGCACCCTTGTTTTCCAATTGAGACACTATGGATTCAGAGCAGATGCAATGCCACATCTGCCTTGGGTGGTGCATTTGTGTGACAGTGAGTATTTTAAAGGCATTGCTGATCACAGAATCAGAGAACCATTCTGGTCAACCATTAAGGTCAACCATTAAGCTGACCCTGCCAGCCCTGCACTAAACCACGTTCCTAAAGCACCACATCCACACGTTGCTTGAGCACTTCCAGGGACACTGATTCAACCACCTCCCTGGTGGGTTTCTTATCTTCTTTTCCTCCTGTTAGAGCCGAGATCAATGCACAGGAGACGCAGTTTTCTCGTGTTCAGACTCAGATGTTTATTAATTCTTATCTGCATTACAGTCTCACCAGTTGTGTGCTCTAACTAACAAGGTGGAAAATGGTTGCCTCTAACTCTTTCCAAGGTCTTTTAAGTGCTAATTACCCAATAACGAGATGACACCTATATTATTTATACTTTAAACCAAATAACCAAATACCAAATTAGAAAAAAACACCCAAAACTAGGAAGAAGGAGGTGAAGAAGAAGGACTTAGACAATGCCCTAAATCCTCCATATTGCTTTATATATTTTACTACAGTCTAAAGCCCCAAATTTTCAGCTTCCAGGGTTCAACACTCCCTTAGAATCCTGTTCCAATGCTTGACCATCCTCTCAGGTGAAGAAATTTTTCTTCTACAGGCTCAGAAAGATCAAAGCAGCTGCTGGAAGAGTGTGACTGAGCCCTTCAGTCACTGCAGCAGCTCATGGCTTTGGGAAGAGGGCAGTGGAATCTGTGGCTCTGAAGGGTTATTCCTGTTTCAGAGGCATGCAGGACCTGCCAAAATCTGTGAGAAAAGGTGGTGAACCAATGTTCGTGGCCTCAACCACCACTTCTGCCTTCCCTTGGCATCCAGCTGATCCTGCTGGTGTGCAGGGTGTGCAGAGGGGTGAGCACTCTGAGGAGCATCCTCCAGCAGCTCCTTGGCACTGCCAGAACTCAGCTTTCCCTTCGGCTCAGCTGGCACCACGATAAACACGGCTCCACCACCCCCAGAGAACAGGGAAGGGCCAATGCAAAGCAAAACATGAACAGTTATTAGTATTGGGATAAGATTTGATGATATGGTTAGCAGGTTAAATAAGGAATGATGGGGCTTAGCTGCCAAGCTGGATGTGTGGGAAACACACATTCCCCACATTTCATGTGCTGGAAGTCTGAGTGAAATGTGAAATGTCCTGTGCCATACCCAGGAATGCCCAAGTGATGTGAAAAATTCCCCCATCTGCACCACAAAATAGGTTTGAGGGGTTTTGTTCCTTCATCATCCTCTAATGATCTGTGTGCTGCAAAATTAATTTGTGTTTGGCTGAAAACCTGGATGGGCCTTCAGTATCTATCAAAAACTTCCCAGTCCAACATCTGCCCTCTGCAACCACAGGCATCCATCACATATTTCCCCCCCCATCTTCAAAGCATCTTGGCATGGATGGGCAGGAAGCTTGGAAATTCAGGTGGTTTATATGGAAAGAAAGAAAATCCCTTGTTTACATATCAGACCAGATTCTGCCTCGCATTTTCATGCACCCTGTGTCCCCACTGGGTTACACATCTGGTGAGGCCTCAGCTCAAGTGCCCTGAGGTGGGGTCAGTGCCACAACTCCTGTCCCCAAGGCAGGGACTCCCTTCTGTGCCCAGGCCACTGAGCTCTGTCAGCCAAAATCCTGGGAATGGGCACTCATTCCTCCTGCCCTGAGCCACGCAACCCACAAATGAGCTTCCCTTGTAGGCATGTATATTTTATGGGCAAACATTCAGCCTGCAAACTCCAAACATCCTTTGGAGCTGTTGTTACAGCTGAAATAATCTGATGGATGCAGGAGGGCTCGCAGGTATAATACCAGCAGTGGTTTTGCCACAGTTTAAAGTCAGATTAGTCAATATAAATGGAGGGCCTGCTTGTGCTTGTAGCATCAGAGATGCATCATCTGTTCAAGGGGATGGAGGGCCCTGTTCAGCCAGGCACTGGAGCATGTGCTCACTGTGTGCTCAGCTGCAGGAACGTGAATCCCAGCCCTGCCCCCTGGGGGATTCCTGGCTGTGCTTAGAGATAAAACCCCCTCCAAGGTGGCTTAAATACTCCATCAGCAGGGACGGACTGGTGCTTTAAAGAGGTTTAAGCTTCAAGGTGTTCGTGTTTGTGTAGAGGAGGCTGAGTACCCAGCCCTGCTGTCACCTCTCTGCCTCCGAAAGCCACATGTATCCCCTTCTGCCTGAGCAGGCTGATACCTGCCTCGGACTGTGATCTCCGCTTGAATCCATTCACTGGTTTGGCTTCCCTGGGCTTCAGTGTCCCAGTCCAAGCACACGATTTGTTCAGCTCCCCTCGATTAGAAAACTGGTTTTCCCCATTTATCTGTCTAATGGAGATAAAAGAATATATACCATAAAAATAATTCCAGATTTAAACTCCTGCATTTATAACACCTCCTGTCTCCTTCTCTCTTTTTTCTTTTTTTTTTTCTTTTCTTTTTTTTTTCTTTTTTTTTTTTAATTACTCCATCACCACTAAACTGCAGCGCCTCTAATCCGCGTGTGAATGAGGATGCAGGAAATCCAAAGCACCTCATTAATATACAATAATTTCCAAAGCATTAAAAGCAGACACGGAAAAAAAAATAAATCTAATAACATGTAAAGGAAGAGAAAAAACCCTACTCCGGAAAGCTTTTTACAAGTTGCAGAAGGATGATGTGAGATCCAGTGGGCAGGAACATCTGGAGATGAAGTGAATGGGCGCGTGGAGATGCTGCACAGAAACGCTGAGCGCATCCCTCGCGCGGCTCAGTCACCAGTTAATTGCCGGGGAAGGGGTGGCTTCGTTCTGCGGCTGTGAGAGGGTCCCAGGCAGCAGCGATGTCCCGAAGGCAGGCGCTAATGGCAGGATTTATCACTGCCATCACACTTCATTACCGCGGTTTAGTGTTTAATGGAGCGAGCTCCGCTCCGCGCTGCCTTGAGCCCCGGCTGCCGCTCCTGGGCGCTCGGGATGGGCGCTTGAAGGGTTAATTGGATGAGCCCGGCACTGTGACAGCGCTGCTTGGCTTCTCTCCTCGGGAAACCAGAGCTGGGGCAGCCCCGGTGGGATGTGCAGAACCCCAGGGCGATGGCAGCCCCGGGAGGGACATGAAGAACTCTGAAGCAAAGGTAGCTCCAGGTGGGACGTGCAGAGTCCCCCAGAAATGACAGAATCCCAGGGCTGGATGGGATGTCCAGAGCTCCAGAGTGATGGCAGAACCTCAGATGAAATGTACAGAACCCAGGTGGGATGTGCAGAACCCCAGGTGGGACATGCAGAACCTCAGGTGGGATGAGCAGAGCCCAGATAGGATGTGCAGAACCCAGGTGGGACGTGCAGAACCCCAAAGTGTGATGAGAAGAACCCCAAGTAGGATGTGCAGAGCCCAGGTGGGACGTGCAGAACCTCATGTGGGATGTCCAAAACCTCAGGTGGGATGTGCAGAACCCCCTTGTGATGTCTCATGGCACACATGAGGCAAAATCTGGCCCAAAGGACGGGAGCAGGAGCCAGACTCGTCACCCACAGCCCCAAGGGACCAGCACAGAGCTCATCCTGCAGGTCTCTGCCCCAGCACCAGGAATTGGAGGATTTATGGCTTTTGCAAGTGGTCTCTGATCAGGGCAGGTTTATAAGAGTGCATATAAACATGAACACCCTGTGATGAGCCAATAATGGAAATATCTCCGTGAAAAAGGAAAAGAATGTACAAATGGTTGAGCAAGCAATGAGCAGTTTGAACAAGCAGAGGCAGCAGCCAAAAATCCTGCTGCATGCTGGTGTTTCAGATGCTGGTTGTCACACACAGCAACCCAGCCAGGTAATTTGCTGCCTTTAGAACCGAAACAACTTCATTTTTCTTGCTCCAAGTGTTATCTCGGTGCCAACTACTCTTGTAGTGCCTCTGTTGTGCCCTGCCTCCCATCAAGCACGCTGCTCTGCTGTGGGGAAATGTCAATTTGAGAGATCCCACAATCCATTACTGCCCCAATTCATCCAAATTCTTCCAGCTACTTCAGTTATAGGATTGGAAAGGGCAGAGAGAGCCTCAAATTTAGTATCCAAGTCACATAACACATGTTAAAGAGCTTGGAGAGTTAAGCCAGCTTCAGCTACCCTGCTTTAATTTTTTAAATGCCAAAGCTCCCCAGAAAGCATCCTTCAGAGGAGGATACCTACTTAAATCCTAAACACTCTGATAAAAATGCTATTTAAAACATTGGGATATATGAAAAAGAGGCACTTGAAAGTGAATAAAACATTCAGCAGAGTAATTGTGCACACACATAAAACACTCACCCCGTGCACACTCCGCTGGTTTTGCATTCTAAGCTTCAAATGATGGCCCATGAATTAATGCTGAGTATAATGTGAAGGTTATGGAATTAAATAAAGTACAGTAGCAAAAAAAAAAACCCAACCCAAACTCTATAAATAAACCCTGCCTGCTGTCCTGAGCTCTCCCCCAAACACACGTTCTTGTTCCACCCATGAATTGTAGTGCCTGGTATACCGTCCATCAGGGATTTAATTTCATTATTTCATCAAGGGAAGATCATAAAACCTGATTTTACAGCTACTGTAGAGAGGCTGAAAAGTGCCCAGAGAGGAGATGGAGTAGGCTGTTATTCCTGATTGACTCGAGCCAGTTAGATTGATTTCATCATGAGGGGAATATTTATTAATGTCTTCTCAGCCACTAAACAACCAGAATGATTTAGAGTCTGTGCCTGGGATACAGAAATTCACCCCCACCCTCAGCAGCATCCCCTGCACAGGCCTGCTGAGCCTGAGGAGTCTGTATCCCTCTGCAAGGGGGAGATTTTCATTTGCTGCACATTTAGCAGAAAATGTCACTGTATTTCCTGCCCCATCTTCACACTCAGCCTCCTTTAGAGGCCACCTTGTGTATAAAATTAATTTCTACCCCATCTGCACCTTCAAACTTAGTGGAAAAGGTTGGGTGGGTGGCCTGCATGGCCCCAGATCTCATTTCAAAGGCATCTTCATAAAGATACTGAAATAAATGACGAAGAAAAGCCAGCCCAAACCAGCCCTAAATCCAGCTGCTGTTGAACTGCTTGGGAAATGTAGCTTAGGAGCCTTTATTTTAAAATAAAATCCGACATCTGATGTTTTTCTCTTCTTAATTTAATCCTCATGGCCATCCCTTGTGCCTTCCTGCAGGCCCAGCTCGGATCCCAGGGGTGATGGATTGTCTGTCCCTGCTGTGAAAAAACTAGAACTGTCCAACAGCTTCAAGCTGAACCATTTTTTTCCTTTCACCTTTGAAAATATTAAGTCTAATATTAATATTAACATGAGGTCTAATTTTTAGGCTTCTTGTTCCTTGCTTCCCAGGTGCAGACTGGGCTGGACCACAGCAGGGGTAAGAGGAGCAAAGCTCAGCTTTCTCTCTTCTTTCAGTCTCCATAACCTCTCCACCTTTCCAGGCTGGGTTTTATTCCATGCCAACTGGCACATGACAGCCTGGCTCCTGCAGGGAAGCAGTGAGGGGATACCTTTCTCAGGCACACAGGGGATTTTGCCCTGCCCAGGATGTGTCAGTGTCTCAGCATTGTCCTCTGCTCCACGGGATGGGCAGGTTCACCTTCCTGTGCTCCTGCTCCTGAACTGAAGGAGGCGTTTCTCTGCTGGAATGGCAGGAAGGGGTTACAAAAACCACTGGCTGGTCTGATTCCCTTAAGGACCTCTTTAGGGTGGCACTGAGGAGGCAGCAGGACCACCCCAAGTCCTTTGGCTCCAAGCCAAGCCCAGGCACTGCCAGTCCCAGGGATTTCTGTGATGGTTTTCTTGACTCACAGACAGAGGCTCTGACAGAAATCCTATCAAAACCCCCACTTTTGTGTTGAGAATTGAAGGCTCAGGGCAGTGTTACCAACCCAGGATTAATTTAGAACCTCCTGACAAGCTGGTGCCACTTCAGTGACTAAGTTCCATTGCTGTCTGCCCCTGCAGTTAATGTTGCAAATATTTCTATATTTCCATCAATCATTGCCAGACTTCTTGTTTCTCTTAGAGTGCCACGTGCTGGAAGCATCCCCTCAAAGGGCAAATTCAGAACCTAATCTTGTAATGAGAAACTTCAAAATGGGCTCAAGTTTGAATACATTAAAAATGAAGATAAAATTTTCCTGTTGGCATTTGAACGTGCTAAGTTGATCCCTGAGCCACGCTGTGCCCACAGCTTGTCCTGGAACTTCTCCTTTATTCATGGAATCGTGGAATGGTTTAGGTTGGAAGGGATCTTCAAGATCATCCCATTTCACCCCCCCTGCCATGGGTAGGGACAGCTTCCACCATCCCAGGCTGCTCCAAGCCCCAGTGTCCAACCTGGCCTTGGACATTTCCAGGGATCCAGGGGCAGCCACAGCTTCTCTGGGCACCCTGTGCCAGGGCCTCCCCACCCTCACAGGGAAGGATTTATTCTTAAAATCTCATCTAAACCTGCCCTTTTTCATTCTCCCTTGTCCTGTCCCTCCATCCCTTGTCCCCAGTCCCTCTCCAGCTCTCCTGGAGCCCCTTTAGGCCCTGGAAGGGGCTCTGAGCTCTCCCTGGAGCCTTCTCCTCTCCAGGTGAGCACCCCCAGCTCTCCCAGCCTGGCTGCAGAGCAGAGGGGCTCCAGCCCTGGAGCAGCTCAGTGGAGGTGAAGATTATGGGATGTAACACACAAATGAACCCTGAGCTCTAAACACGGATCAGGACCCTCAGAGCAAAGTTTCTCATCTGGCTTTGGTGATTGGCAGCCCAAACTGCTTCTGCTCAGAAGAGACCAAAGCTGAAACTGAGCTGTCAAATCATTAAACCAGATCAGGCTTTGATTCAGGTTTCCAGCCCAGCCAGCCCTGTCCATCCCTGCTCTGCTGTGGATTCACTCCCCTGGTGGAGGAGATTTTTTTTTTTTTCAGTAATGAGCAGTAGTTTGGTATTAAAATGTGGCACGGCCCTTCCCTCTAAGGGATCTACACTACCCAAAGAAGAGGGATCTCTGAGGAGAGCAGGGAAGCAGAAGAGCTCAGGTACCCAAAAGCAGCCCAGGGCATGGCTTGGATTGCCTGGCTGCTGGTGAGATTAAATTGTTCAGAGAATACCAGCAAAAGCTTTTTCTTGTCTTTTCTGTCGTTCTCCCCCCAGTATTATTTTAATCAGTTTGGCAGGAGAAAAGGCTGCAAGGCATCTCTCACCAGTTTATTTCTCTTACTGGTAAACGTGTATGAAATGACACATGTTCCTATGGAAACTTGAGTCCTGTGGCCACTTTGACAAGTCCTAGAAAATGAGGCCAGGGGCTTGTAACAAGCGATGTGCTCGTTACCTTGCCCGTGCTGAGACAGCAGGAAATACCCACCCGGCTTTGTGAGAGGATTTCTGATGTTGTTGATGTCTGCAAAGCACTTGGAGACCCAACATGGAGCAGCAGTGCCAGTGTGTTGTGTGGAGCTGGGCCCTGTTCCCTGTGAGGACAGCAGCAAAGCTGGGGGCCCAAAGGTGCTTCCCAAGATTTCCAAGCGCCCGACCTTCCCATTCCAGCAGCATTAAACATTGCACTCACATCCACACACATACGTACAAAAACCAATAAATAAGATTTAATCGTTTTTTGTTGTTTTTTTTTTCCTGGTACTCATACAGCTGCACTATTCTGGGAATCGCTTTATTGCAGCATTCAGGGGGCAAATTAGGCTTGCCAATAATTGCTGAGTGACAAGTGTGTTGTGTTTTCTCCTCCTGGATGTTTCCATCTCTCCCTCCCCTGTGTTTAAGCACAGGCCAGCACTTTTTACTCGCTGCTCCTCTGCACTAAGGAGCAGAGCTGTGACTCTTGTCTGACACTGTCAAGGGAGATGAACACCTGTGATGGTTCTGGCTTCTTTTTTTTCCTTGCCAAGGTCGGGTTTAATACACAGGAAACGTTGATTTCATGTTTGGACTTGGATGTTTATTGTTTCTTATCTATTTACAGATTCATGAGCTGTGAGCTCTAACGAGCAAGTGAGAGAAATGAGGTAAAATGGAGTGATTCTAACTCTTTCCAAGGTTATTTGAGTGCTAATCACCCAATAACGAGGTGACACCTTTATTATTTATATTTCTTACCCAGTAATGACCACCCAAGGCCCACAATGCAGACCTTTTCCACCCAGTTACAGAAAACCACCCAAACCCATGAAGAAGAAGGAAGAAGAAGGTGGTGAAGGATTTAGACAATGCCCAAAATCCTCCATCTTGACTCACACACATCACTATATACCAAAATCTTAAATCAGAGTTTTTCACCCTGTGAGATCACGCAATTCTATTCAAACTACACACCCACAACCCCAGTGCTGTCACTCAATTTGGGGAGCCTGTTCCAAAGCCTCAGGTCAAATGTAGTGCCTGCCTGAGGGTCAGCCCCGCTCAGCTCAGAAACCTGGAATTTTCAGCCTCCAGGGTTCCAACACACACCCAGCCTCTCTTCCCAAATAGGTTTCTGCCACATTAGAGGATTCCATGACCTGGGATTTGTTTGCTCTGAGGCAAGCCTGGTGCTGCCCTGCCAGCCCTGTGGATGGTTAGCCCAGAAATGGGATGTTTTGTGTCATCAGGTTCGGTTTCCCAGTCCTCAGAGTTCAACCAGACACTTTTCCCCCCTGTATAAATTCTGAGGCACCTGGAGCTGGTGGCCTCTTTCCTGGTCACTCCACTCCTCCCACACCACATGGAACTGGACTGGAGTGTGGAGTTTGCATCCTCCTGTGCCTCTGACATGCTCAGGGTGCTGGGAGACCTCAGGGTTGGGTGTCTGGCCATGCCTGGGGTGGGAGATGCACAAAGTTCACGGAATCATAGAATGGCCTGAGCTGGAGGGATCCACAAGGATCATCAAAGCACACAACTCCTAAGTTCAGTGCTTCTCCCAAAACCTGAGCCATGAAAACTGGGTGATAAGGGAAAAAACCTTTGGCCTATAACCAGGAGTGTGTTTGATACCTGTGGGATTAACAAACTGATGGTTTTCTGCCCCTGAAGATGGACCCCCAGTGCCTGCACCCACTGCCCTGCCTGGAGCAGCTGGGTCAGTGTGCAGAGCCTCTCTTATCTCTTTTATTCCCCTCCCTAAAGTCAGAGCAAGCTTTTCCCTTTTCCCCTTCTTCCCCATGAGGCAGGGCTGCAGGGATTCAGGCTTTACTTCCAGGCACAAGCAAGTGGTTTATACCAGAAAACTCAATATTCCCTGGAGCCTCATCCCTCCAAATCAAATTTTGCTCCTCACCAAGGTCTCCCTCCACTCCCTGTGTGCTGTCCTGCATTGCAGGCAATCCCATCAGTGCTCTTACTCAGACCTGCAGCTGAAAACAAATGCTGCTTTGAAAGGAAAACCCTTTCCCCAGAGCTGGCCACAGCACCCATGATAGAAGTGGATAAGGATGCTGTCCCTGATGGACCATGGCCACTCTCCCTCAGCCTTCAGCTGAGGCTGGGCAGTGCTGCATGGGGACCAAACCCTCTGCCAGAGCTGCTGGAAAATGCCTTTTTCAATGTCAGGGCTCAGTCTGCTGGGGAGAAAATCTCTTTGATCCATTTTTTCCTGGCATTTGCAACAGAAACGCAGCACAGCCCCGTTCCTGTGGGAATTTGCCACTCGAGATCCCAGGCTGTTTAAGGTGAGCTGGGGCTAAGCTGCCTGGAGATCAGAACCACAGAGGCAGATCAGCTCTTCTTTGGGTTGTAAAAATATTCTCAGGCGCGATTTTGGGTCAGGAAAAGGTGTGGTGAGGCAGGAAAGAGCCTCCAGCCTCTCTGTCCTGCTTGGAGGGGCCCTGTGCTGGAGGTGAAACAAACCACCCCAAAAACATTTTATTGCTGTCCACAATATTTTGGCTCCAGCTGTCACAGGAGTGGCTGGCACAGCTCACCCCTCATCCAGCCTTTCCAGCAGCCCCTGCCTGCCATGAGAACAGCACCAATTTGATCCTTTTGCTCTTTAGTCTCTTCAACAACGTTATTCCCAAATTATAGCTCTGGAAAAGATTTTGGCATCCTCAGCAGGAGCTGGGGGGAAGGAAGAGGATATTGTGAGCCCAACCCCACAGAGCTGTAAACAGTTAATGAGGAAGCTGCTAAAACCTGGGTGAGTTACTCTGAGCATTCAATTCTGGGCTCTAGGAAAGCTCATTTGGGGGTTTCATTGACTGTTTTCTCTGAAAACAAGTTTTAGAGTGTCTAAAGGCCTAAGTATTATCAGCAGCTGTAGGAAAGCACCATGTCTGCTCATCAAACACAGGAAACTGTGATCCTTTAGGAGAAATCCACCCTCCCCAGTGCCGCTCCCTGCCATGCCAGCATCCCCAAGGCCCCGTGGGTTTATTGAGGTGAATGGCTGAGTGCAGCCACCTCTGACAAAACAGCCAGTGTCACCTCTGGGTCCCCAGCAGGGACAGCCCAGGTAAGGCACTGGGAGTTGTGTGGGGTCTTCCCCAAGGGATCCTGTTGGAGCCCTGGGCACTGAGAATTTCAGGCTTTCTGTTCTAGCAGGCACTGACCCCCAAGCAAACACTGCATTTGACCTGAGGCCGTGGAAAAGGCTTCCAAAATTGAGTGACAGCACTGAGGTTGTGGGTGTGGGGTTTGAACAGAAGTGTGTGATATTACACAGTGAAAAACTTAGAGGTTGAGATTTCAGTATATAGTAATAGATATAAAGCAAGATGGAGGATTTAGGGTGTTGGCTGAGTTCTTCTTCTATCACCTTCTTCTTCACAGGTTTGGGTGGTATCTTGTGGTTGGGTGAAAAGGTCTGCATTGAGGACCACGGGTGGTTGGTTATTGGGCTAAAAGTAAAAATAATACAGGTGTCATCTCATTATTGGATAATTTATGCTTAAAAGAGTTCGAGACAGAGCCATTTTCTACCTTGTTAGCTAGAGCTCCCAACTCATGAGATTGTGCTATAGATAAGAATTAATAAACACCTGAGTTCGAACACGAAATCTGCGTCTCTTGAGCATTTAATCCCAGCTCTAACAGAAGAAAAAAAGATAAAAAACCAACAGGATCCAACCTACAAGGGAAGGTGACCCCGTGGAGGGAGCAGTGATGGAAGTGGCAAAACAAAGTCCGTACCCCATCATTCGTTGCAAAGATGGGCTTCATCTCCCCTAAGAGGCGGGAGGTGCCCCTGGCTCCTCCAAGTGTCCCTCTCCCCTGGGGGACACAGTCCCTTTCCACCTCCCTCTCACACCTGAAATCCTTCCTCTTGCCCAACCAGGTTAACATTCTCCAGCTTCTCTCTCAGTTCCTGAATAATTGATACAGCTGGAAAATACAAGTTGTAGGTGTTTGATTTCCTTCCCGGGGGAATGTTGTTGTTCCATGTCATGGCTTTTCCCCCCACGCTCTGTGTAAGTGCCCCCCTGCACATCCCTGAGGGAATGATGAGGTGCTTCATTAGGGGCTTAATTACCTTGGATTGAAATCTGGCCTCTTCTTCCGTCTTTAATAGTAGCCCAAAATTAAGGCAAACACACAAAAGACTTAAGGAAAAGACACACAAAAAAAATCATTTCCTGCTTGAAACTGGAGGAGGATTGACTGAAACAAGCTGCTGGAGTGGGCTCAAAATTAGGGACAATCATCTGTCTGTCACTTCCTGACACATGGAGCACAGCACACATCCATCAGCCCCGGTTCTGCTCCAGCTTTGGGGTCAAGCGGGCGGCCGCACCTCGCAGTGAGGCAGCATCCCTGCTCCACGGGGAGTGGAACCCTTCCCAAACACTCCTAACAGCCCAGTCACCTCGAAAAAGACATGAATGCCTCCAGGAGCAGGGCTGGAGCTGTGTTTCTGTGTCATCTTCTCTGGTAATTGTCACTTGTTTGGGCCTGTGGCGCCTTGGCAGCGAGGACGGGTAGGCAATAATGTAGCAGCTTATTAATTATGCTGCTTTATAAACTCTCCATCTTATCTACAAGCGGATCCTCACTCTGACGAGGAGCCTGTGCAGGCAGGCACGGCCAGCTACAAGGTGTTATTAATTGTAGCACACGGCTGTTTACAGAGATACAACCCGGCTCCCACCTCCAAACGGATTAAAGGAGACCTCTCCTAGAACCGCGTGTGAAAAACGGACCTAAAATGAAATCCTTCACCACGATGCTATTTTTAAGCCAGAATTGCATTTTCGCTCTACAGGCACATCAGCCCCGCAGCAGGGGCGTTAGATTAAACTGCAAAATTTAAATAAATGACACTTTAAAAATGCCCTGGAGCCAGGCAGCTCCCGGAGATGAGATGTCTGCAGGGAGAGAGCAGCAGCGTGGTTGTGGTGTGGGCATCTCTGCTGCCTGGGGAAGCTGCTCTGCCTGGGCCAGCCCAGCCCCCAGAGCCCCACCCGAGCTGGGGCAAAGCCTCTTCTTCCCCTGTGCCCTGCCCAGCTAATCCTGGCACATCACAGAGCAGCTGGAAGAGTTGGAAATTTGCTTTTAAGGTGACCACAGCTCACGTTGCTCCGGTGAGAAATGACCCAGCACAAGAGCTGGCACAGCTCCCTCTGCCCCATTCCATTCTGGGAGCCCGTTGCCATCATTTTCCCAACATCCACAGGGGTTTTACTTTCTGTTTTTGGGTTACAATGCAAGATGTAACCAAAGGTATGTATTCTGTTACCGTCTGTTGAAACCAGCTGGGAGGAGTTTTTTCTCTTCTATGACCCATTAATCATAACACCAGGGGGAGGGGACGGGTATCTTCTGTTAAAGAAGATAAAAAAATATT